>MU269985.1:49972035-50169535 GCA_021432705.1 Caranx ignobilis | reverse complement strand
AAACGCCAGGCCTCGTGCCTCACCTGTGCTGAGAATGTCTCACCTATGTCAAGCACCCACAGGTCTCCCAGTCTGCAGCCACTCATGCCTCCATAGATGATGAGCTTGTTTGCCGTACGGCCGCTCGTCACCACAGCTGTGTGACTCTCTCTTGGTGGTGGAGCCTGTCCCGACGTCAGTGGGATCTCCCAGCCGACCACACTGGAACCTGGACGCAGCTCCAGACAGTACAGATCGTTCAGATACCTGAGAGAGCAGGGTCAAAGGTCGTTAGCTTCTCAAACTGAACCAACAGTTTAAGTTCTGGGATTTTTTGATTTTTTGCTTCATTCAGAATCTGTAAGACCCAAGTACACCTGTCCGTTTTTCCCACCTGGGGATGTTATTCTTGGGGTCCTCGCTGTCATTGGCCAGTCCCCCAAACAGGTAGCAGCGGCTGCCAATCAGAGAGAAGCTGTGTCCAAGGCGTGGACAGGGGGGTGGTCCATTCTTTGGAGCTTTGGCCTTCAGACGTTTCCACTCCCAGCGACTTGCCTGAAGGACAGAGGTAATATAGACTGTTAGTATATACACAACTGATACATAAGCCCTGAATTTGTTTCATTAATGGTCATGGACTGCAGCAGTCCAGATCAATCACAGCTCTGCTGCTGCTCTGAAGGAGGGTTTAATTCATGTTGACGTGACTGTCATTTAATTGGTTTGACTTTTGAAGACATAAGTGGGAAAAAGAAAATTAACCTACTTATGAGTTAATTATTTTTATGTAGCAGCATTTAGATTGACATGTGTCAGAATGCAAGATCCACAGGTAGCTCCAGCAGTGCTATCACTCACCTGCAGCTCATACAGGTCATTGCTGTATTTGCCGTACTCCACCATCCCACCAAACACCAGCAGCCGTGTCCCATCACACACAAAGCCATAGGCTGCACAGCCAGGGGGGACGTCACCACGGACTGCAGGGATAAACCACTGGTTGGTGGCTGCAGGGGACACCAACAAGTTACACATGTGACAATTACACTTCACTAAACAACACAGTGGGACACAAACAGGTCTATGTGTTAATGTGCCATCTCCAAACCTCTGACTGCCAAAGATAAAAGTCACAATGAAGTTTCTCTACAACCACCAGTCAACTCTGGTGTTGTAGTTACACACAGAAATGATCACAGCTCTTTAAACAGCAGAGACAAAACAATACCTGGAGCTCATTAAACTCAAGAGTTCTCAAACACGAGCTGCAGGTCTGGATACAATACTTATTACTTATTCATATTATGTTATTTTGATATTCATGTTTGTTATTTACGCATTCTACTTTTATATTTCCCCTTATTTTATGTTGTTTATATTCCATAGTATTTCCTGTTGTCTGTGTTCTGCTGCAGAAGGGGGCGTGTCTGCGGCGTCACCAATAATTTCAGTAAAAAAGGCGCCATTTCTCTCTGTGTTATTGCTAGAACTGCTCTTAGCTTCTTGCTAACCTTGTTAGCGTGCATAGCATGGGTATAAGTTAGCTTAGCTTGGACTATCTTAGCCTAGCGCAGCTGGCTAAGCAACAGCCCGCATCAGTTTAAGTAACATCTCCAGAATAAAATCACAAGTTCAGTTAGCTTTCAAACAGCGTTAGCGGCCATAATTCGGAAAGCACAAACAGATGCTAATCGTAGCTGAGTTAGCAATAGCGGTTGTTCAGTTTAGGTAGCTGTTGGATCTCCGCACAGATCTTAGTTTCTATAATCTATCCAAAATTTAGGAGATGTGTCCCGGCCACCCCTCTACCTGTGTTGTAGACGTGCAGTTCATCCACAATCCCCTCGTTCCCTCCACCGAACACTACCATCAGCTCCTTTATAGCCACGGCTCGGTGTCCGTGCCGCGGCCGTGGCACTGGGCCGGTCCAACCCACTACCCGCTTCCAGCGGGGCTCGAGCACAGCAGGTTCAGATGTCATTACGCCGCTGTCAGAGTCCTGCCCTCACAGTCTTCACTGAGAGAGAAATCCCAGTTGATTCGTGATTGCAGACTTAAGTTAAAAATCGTCTCCTTGTCGCTAACTGAGCGGGATTAGCATTATCACGCTAACTAGCTCCGTGGCTAGCTTAGCCTCGGCTAACCCTGAGGACAGAGATCAACGTCTGCCCGGGGTAGTTATCGTTTGTTAGAAACTAAGGAACGGATCTCAGGCACCAACTTAAAGCGAAGAATCAGTTTCAAGCACAGACCAAGTTGGTGGCTCAGAGACGGGCTGCGGTGCTGTTGGTTAGCTAGCCAGCAGACATCAGCGGTAAGTCCGCCATTTTACCCGGTGAACGTTGTGCAGGGTCGATAAAGTCCCCGGTAGCTGCTCAGGCTGACATAAACCAGCAGAAACGCAAACGTAGATCAGGTGGCGATTGAGTGCGCTGTACAACTGCTCCATGCAACGGTGTGAAACGGTACCGGCAAGGCTTCGAGTCGCTGTTAAATACGCACGGCAGAGAGGTTGTGTGCCGGACAGGGGGCCACCATCTTGCTGCTAACAGCAACCGAAGAAAACATAGAGCGGCTAACCGCTAAATGACTAGTTAAAAGGCGGACGGTGTCTGCTGGGTGAAACCTCGACTACAAAAAAAAAGCTGTAAATACAACGTTTTGGAAAAAATGTTATTTAATATTTATATTAATTTATATTTAATATTTAAAGTTTACTGTTTCAACGGTAACTGTTAGGATTTAACTTGTTTTAACAAATATAAACACAAAATCAATTAGAATAAGAATTGTTTTAAAAAGTTAACGTAATCACCAACATCGATTTGATTATAATCAGCTAGCCCACTAAGTCCATACAAATATAATTCTTTGTAAAATCATAATAAATATTGTAAACAATAATAATGAAAGTTGCAATGATTCACAGACCACTATGATGAAAACAGAACAGACAGGGTGGAGAGCACTGCCCAGTGGCTGCACTGAGGAGGAACAAAAGTTTATCACAAACGTTTCTCATAAAAGGTTTATTTTTAGTCAAATCTGTAAAATATAAAACTGTTAAAAATGACATTTAAGTAAAATAACTCAAAGTACAGAAAGGTTTGGAGAACATGAGCCCCTGGACACACCTGTAAAAGGCCCCAACCCTCCTACACTGTAGGGCTGGTTATGTAGTTCACAGTCATTGTGCGTCTGTTATTGTTTGATTAACCTTCCAATGATGTGATTACAGTCACTTCAGACTGAGGCTTGGGTCCACAGGTCTCTTCAAACCCTGTGGCCTCTGTGGGCATGCAGTAATACAAGGATGATGATGATGATTATGATGCTGTACCTTTATGTAAACCTCTGCTGTCCATTGTTGGTTTAGTCCTGATTTCTCTGTGGCTGATTTGTTTAAACTGATGCAGAGACAGCAGGATCACTGCGGGTTCTAGTTAGGGTCAAAAAGGCTCTGAACCCATTCATGTACTGCAACAGACTGTGGAATCATTAGTGACATTGCTTTGTCAGTTCAAAACCTTTTTGGTACTGACGGTGAGCGAGTAACAGATTCAACAGGTGTGTGAACTCTGTGCAGCACCACCTGCAGGTCAACAGCAACAGCTCACAGCCACATGATATTCCTGAGGACATGACCTCAGGTGATCTCTCTGTTCAACATGGCCTCTTGCAGAGTTGCTGGAGGACAGCATCACTTGTGTGTGGCAGGAAGATAATCCAGCTCATCACTCTCCTCTGGTTCTCTGGACTCTGCAGAGTTCTGCCCTCCATCTAATGACACACGATGACATCATACACTGAGCAGGAGCTAAACATAAAGATGGTGAGAAACAGCCAAAAAGATGAGTGCAGGCAGGATGAAATATCAGATCTGAAGCACAAGGCAAAACAAGAGGTAAGGACATATGACTAAATAAATGAAATGAGATTAAAAAGGATAGTATATCTCTACATAAGACTCTGTACTTATTAGATCTAGGTGCTGCATTGACAGCATCAATCACAGCATCTTGTTAAAGGCACAAGGCTGATATCAGTCAGACTCAGATACATTCCAAATTGTTCACGTTGACAATGACTCTTAATGAAGCTCCTTGAGTTTCTGGTGCTTGGCCTCCAGTTTCACTGTCAGAAACCAAATGCAAAAAAAACCAAGTATCTAGTATAACCTTATTCCACCTGACCACTATTTTGAAAATCTGAGACATCCTGTCTCAAAAAGAAGCTTAAAAAACTATCCTGTATGCATTACCTCCTGACTGGACTGATGTAAGTCTTTATTATTAGGATTATGTTGAAACAGCCAGAAGCTTCCACTGAGGAACTGAGGCCTCGGGGCCCTGACAGGAAGCAAGAGAAGACATCACATCCTCCTGTGTTAGCTTCACTAGCTCCCTATAAAATCCTCCTCCTCTCCTGACAAAATTATCAATCATAAAACACTCAAGTAGGAGCTCATAGTTTTCATATTATCCCAACAGAACTACAGCTCCTAGACTCTCTCTATTATAATTTAAGGTCTTCACCTGACTCTGTAAAAACTTTCTGTCTGTGAGGACGTGGAGCTGTAGAAACAAAAGTGCATTTTACTGAATAGGATGATTTGGAGAATAAATCAGAGGAGACAGAAAGACATGCAAGTAGATGACTGCAGTCTGTTATGAAAATGATAAAGTGCAACTTATAATGAGGTGTGTCGTGATGGAAAACAAAAATGAAGAGATAGAAACATAGAGAAGCAGAAGGCAGAGAAAGGTAAAACCAAGACCAGTTACATATATGAATATATATACTTATGTGTGTGTGTTTTAAGATAAATGTGAGTGTTTGACGTACAGAGATCGTCTGACGACAGCAGCTCTGGAGTCCTGATTCGACCTTCCTCATACAGAGTCTTCTTCTCCAGGAAACGCTGTTTACTGGGATTGATGTGGACTGTATTACAGACAGGAAATTGATTTTACTCACATGTCCTGGATTTTTACCTTTATACTTAATGCACTGCTGACATCACTGTGATCCAGGTCCAGAGTAAACCCTGCACTGGTCTACAGAGCCCAAGTTTATTTGATGTCTGAGGATCTTTGGACCTACCTGAGGGCCTGAGGGACCTTGATTGCAGGGACCCCGCAGGAGAGAAGCACTGTGAGACACCGTAGAGACCTGCTGTGGCCCTTGCTGTGGCCCCTGCTGTGGTCCCTGCTGTGGCATCTGCTATGGACTCTGCTATGTGCTGGTGTGGTGGTCCTGATCTATCACTGTAACTGGGTTGAGAAAAGTTGTACTGGTCCTCAGTGGGGACAGAAGGCTGGCTGAACTGGGACTCTGTTGGCCCATCTCTGATCGACAGGGACAGAGACCTGGAGCTGGTCCCATTTGATCTCAACTGGGAGTCACGGTGGTACTGGGAGAAACCTCGACTCTCGTCAGTTTCACATGGGCCACCAAACGAGGAGGAGGAGGAAAGCAGTGGGTTAGGAAGGGTGAGGGCACAGGAGGTGTCCTCCAGTGGTCCCAGTTTAGACATCTGGGTGGATAGAGCTCCCACACTGGAGTCCAAGGAGCTGGGGGGGTGAGGGATGGGCTGGGATTGGGCATGAGTAGTAGAGGGAGGAGGAGGGTAGAGGAAAGATGAGGGCGAGGAGCTTGTCATCCTCACCATGTTGTGGATGTCCTGAAGTTTTTCAAACACCTGAGGAAGAGAAGAAGGTTCACAAAGGAGTCCACTGTATGCAGCTGGCCAGTCAGTCATTTAGTTAAAGATTTCACTTTGACTGCCTGCAGCCTCAGAGTGAGCTGGACACAGGCAGATGCAGATACAGACGGTACGGTAAAGGTACAAACATAGAAATCTGTCCCGGGGTGGCGCAGTAGAAACACTGTCTCTGACCTCAGTCATGGCCGGCCTCTTCTTCCTCCTCTTATCCAAACAGCTGCAGGCCAGAGTCACCATCCTCATACACCCAGCAGGCTCTGCAGCACTCCCTGCAGACACAGCAGTGATACAGCAGGTGCAGACAACAGGCAGGACAATCGGCTTAATGAACAAACACTGACCTGTTATCAGCCGCGCGTCCAGCTGTTTTTTCCAGGATGCCTCACATGCACCAGCAGGACTGGCCGCAACTACTTCTAATAGGTCCTTCTGCAGCACCACAACCACAAAGTAAAATGTTTGCAGAGAAGCAATAAAACATGATGGTGGTAAACCACTGAGTGTCTTCTCACCAGGAATCTCTCTCCTGAGTTCGCATCTCTCTCTAGAGCTTGACGTCCAGTGAGAACCTCCAACAACACCTGAAACACTCACACACAAACAGCTTCTTCAGCTTTCACTGTGAATGTTAGAAATCAAAGTCCTGGAGGGCCTTATTATGTGACTTCTAATCCTGATCCACCAGCAGGATTAGATTAGACATCAAATACAATATCTCGTATAGAAGTCAGAAATCTTGTTAAGACTAGTTTTTCCATTAAGTCAAAGGGGAACTATGCAAGTCTGGTTGCTTTTTCACTGTTTTGCTAACCCTTCTTCCAGCCACGTGCATTGTTTCCTGTTAAGGTGGAAATCATGCATAGTTCCTCTTTAAGTTATGGATCATATATTTACATCAGTTGTTTGTTTGTTTTCATTTCAGACCTATCCATCATCCTGAGTCCCAACCAACTACACCTCCCATCAGCCCCTGTGTCTGGGGTGTCTCACCACTCCAAAGCTGTAAACATCCACGGCGGTGCTCAGCTCTCTGTTTCTCACGTACTCATCAGGTAGATACGCGAGCGTTCCTCTGACAGTCTCCGTTTTACCCACAGATGCTGTCTGAGCTGCGGAGCGTGCCGATGAACCACGAGACACACACCGAGCCAGACCAAAGTCCGCCAGCTTCCCTACCAGGTGACGGTCCAACAGGATGTTTGAACTGAGGACACAGACACAGAGCACTCAGGAGCTGCTGCAGGCATGAGTCATCAGCAGAGTTACAGAGGTATATGAGCAACAGCTGCAGTTAGATGACAGGTAAAACCTGTGGAGACAACAGCTCCATCAAAAGCTGTTCATTCTGGTTCAGCTTCTTGAAAGAATCGTGGGTCTGGTCACATGATCAGAAAACTGTGATGTGGTGTCATGTCATTAGTGTGACATAATGTGTTGTAGTGTCATGTTCACCTCTTGACATCTCCATGGATGAGCGCTGCCTGTTTGTCAGGGGGTTTGTGAAGGAACTGCAGAGCCTTTGATACGTCTTTAACAACACTGATTCTCTGAGACCAGGAGAGGAGCACGCACTCCTGACAACACACACACACAGAAATATAAACACGTGTTCCCTTGTGCGTTTTTAATGGCGTGTGTGTGTTTGTGTTACATTCTGCAGCTGGTCCTCCAGTGACTTGTTGTGCATGTAGTTGTATATCAGACACACTGAACCCCCTCCGTCACTGAAGCCCAGCAGATCCACGATGTTGGGGTGCCTGAACCTGAAGGAGGGGCAGATGAGCTCAGTTTCCTGTGTGTTATCTGTTAGGGGGTCAAAGGTCAAACATGAGGGCTTTGCTTACTTCGACAATTTCTCCACTTCAGTCTGGAAACTCTCCTTCAGTAGGTTCCAGTCCATTAGCCAGTCCTACAACAAGGACACAACAATAGGGTTCAAGATCTGGTGGGGGCTCTGTCCATCACTCAGGACCTTGTTACAGTGATGTATGTGTGATCTGTACTGTGATTGGCTGACCTGTTTGAGTCTCTTGACAGCACATTCAATGTTTTTCAAGGTTGCTCTGTATACAACTCCAAACCCACCCTCCCCCACTTGCCGGGTGGGGGAGAACCCATCCGTACCAGCATGCACCTCTTCATACGTCCAGCGCATCACATGGTCTCCTTCACCACATGCCACCACCTGGGAAGGCTGAGGTATGACATCATCATCACCATTATATGTTTTGACGTTATGCTGTGTGTGTGTGTGTGTGTGTGTGTGTGTGTGCAACACAGGTTTAGGTTAGGGGTTAGTGACCAAATGTGTTTGTGTCTGTGAGACCTGGCAGAGTTGATGGAGGCCAGACTGCAGACTGGAAGGGGGTGGGGCAGGTCCAGGTAGGGGTCTTCCTCCATCTGTATCTACAGAGAGAGAGAACAAAGGGAATGAACATGACCCACTCTAGGTGAACAGCAGCCTTTAGTGTTCAGGATCTGTTACATCTGGTCCAGACTTCCTCATGTGAGAGGCCACTGTGTAAAACACTGTAGGACATTACGTAGAACACTGCAGAACACCATATAGGACACCATGGGAAACTCTGGACTCTGGAGAACCCTGTGGGTCACTGCAGAACACTGTAGGAGAATTTACGAGAATGCAGAACACTATATAAGACTGTAGAACACTGTAGGAGATTACAGTCAAATGTAGAACACTATCTGTAGAACACTATAATAATGTAGAACAGTGTAGGAGACTCAGAACACTGTAGAACACTGCAAGGCAGAGCACAACTCTGTAGGACAGTGTTCAGCAGTCATTGACACACAGATAGACACTGACTTCTGCACACTGATCCTAAAAACAAACACCTTACTGAGTGTGTTACCTTTCGTGATCAGTTTGCAGGTGCTCTGTGTGGATGGGGTTTCAGAGGATTTGGGAGGGGGGTCAAACTGAGGGAGATAGGTGTGAGGACGTATAGCAGGAGCAGGAGGAGGAGGAGGAGTTGGAGTCGCAGCTGGAGAAGAGAAAGGTGTCATACTTGATATACCTGCAGAAAGGAGAAGGTTTAAGCCTTAAATTGTATGTCACCAGATTTTAAAGGTCAGAGATCATCAGAGGTGATCTCACCGCTCAGGATGACATCACGGGGCCGGAACAGCTGCAGACGCTCCAGTAGGTCGATCAGCTCCCCAACTCGAGCATTCCTATTCCCCCATTGGTTCATCACCCAGTCAGTCCTTCTCTCCTTCCTTTCAGCTAGTCGCACAGAGGTCTGATCCTGGAGGACCTCTGATGCTACAGCCAAAGAGAGAGAGGGGAGTGGAGTTATTGTTCAGCTGATCAATAACTCCAATCTGACATCACCTGACACTGTCACATCAAGTCACATCAGAGCTACTAGAGTTGAACTGTTGACCTGTTTACATCAACATTCAGTTCTGATCTGACTGAGAGGCAGAGAGACAGACAGAGACAAAGACAGGTCGAGAGAGTGAGGGATGGATAAAATGAAAGAGAACGAGAGAGAAACAGACAGGAGGAAAGACAGGCCAAGAGAGAGAGAGACATGTAGAGTCAGAGACAACCAAACAGACAGACAGGAATACCAAGAGATAGCAAACAAACTGACAGGTAGGCAGAGAGAGAAAGAGTTAAAGACATAGACAGACAGGTAAAACTTCCCCTCCAGATCCTGGTTAGTCGTAAGCCACCAGTCTGAGTCCTGGATCTGACTCACCGAAGCGGGTCCAGTCCAGGTCTGACAGTCCGTCCATGACCCGGCAGAATTCCCAGTGGACGGAGGACGGCAAGTTATAGATGAAGCCCCTCCTCAGGTCTCCCCTCGACATCTTTAATCTTCTTCAAAGTAACCTCTGACTCAACTCACCCTGAAGCTAACAGGCTAACAGCTAACACCGCGCCGCCGTTCACAGCGTGACCCCGGGCAGTCCGTAACATCCGACCGGTCCGGAACAAACCCAGTAATGGCCTTGGTAAAAGTTCGTTCAGTCCATGCTATGATCATCGGTTTCCCACCCCAAGTTCAGCCTCTGGATGAAACTTCTTCCGCCTACCGACCGGCTCACTGCAATAAGAGCTGCTTCCGGTCTGCTCCTAAGAAATAAAAGCACGAGACTATTTTGTATGTGTTTTTGAAAGTGCTGTGGTGGCAAGACATGTTTGAGTCAGAACAGAAGTTCAGTCGTTTCAGTCGTCATGGTTCGTACAGATACTCCAATTGCAGATCAACACGGAACAGAGACACTAAGCAAGAAGCAAAGAGACTGTGGGTAGTACTGATACACAACAGAGGCAGGTCACAGGTGGAGCACATCAGGGCAGGGACCACCACCTAAGAGACAGGTGTCAGGAGGGAAGGAAATAAAACAACCAAATACAAATCAGGAAGTGATTACAAAATAAAACAGGAAGTACTAAACCCTGAATCACCAGGAGGCAGAACAGGACGTCATAATGACTCAGTTTACAAAACCAAAACAAAACAAAAAAACAAAACAGAAACTGCGAGTTAAAACCAATGTAAGACCAGCGTCTGACCACCTTGATACAGCTTAGACCATTCTGTTGAGCCTTTTTAACCTGGTTATGGTTAGTCATTACTGGTTAAGGTTGGTCGGTGAAATCTATTATTAGGCAGTAATGTAGACCACTATCACTGCACAGCTGAACTTCAGGTCACTGCCTCTGTGGGGGTCACAGTCCTGTTGAGCTCCTCCCTCCACACACAAACACATACATCCATATGACTTCCTTTCCAAACTGAGATATTTGACTTGTGGTTTGCTGAAGAGTTCCTGTGTGTGTGTGTGTGTGTGTGTGTGTGTGTGTGTAGGACTAAGTTGAGTTCTGGTCAGTCCTCACTTAGATATGTGTTTGCATGATGAAACCTGGTTTTGAGTTTCAGGTCCAGACTCAAAAGTGACTTGGCTTTGTGGTCCTGTGGTAATGAAAGAATAAATGTCATGTACTCTGTGAACAGCAGTAAGGTATCTTGACTGGGCATTAAGTTATCTACTAGCAAACACAAATAAAACAAAATTATGTTTTTGCATAATTCATACAATGTAATAAGAGGCTGCAAGTGTTATGTCTGTATATGTCTGGAACAGTGATGGTAACTTTTCATCAATCAAAATAGATTCTGTCATTGAAAAAAAAAAGCCTGAACTGAAACCAAGAACAATGGCGATAAAAAACAAAAAACAAACAAACAAACAAACAAACAAAACTCACAACTTCATTCAGGTTTAGTTTTAAAAATACTGCTCAGCTCCCAACACAAAAGAAATCCGTTTTAAAATCTAAATGCTGTGCATCCATCTGCTGATCTTCTGCACATTTGTTCTTTCACTATATGTATTCTACAGCTTTTTGACTTGATATATATGACTGGATGTACCCCACTGGAACTTATCTTAAAAAGACAATAATTATGGACTGGTCATGGAAAATAAAGAAAAAGATCTTCTGGTTCAAACCATTCTCATACTTGAAAAAAAAAAGTTATTTGTATGAGTATTTACACGAATATGAATATGAATACGAATACAAATACAAATTACTTTATTAATCCCCAAAGGGAAATTCATTTGTCTGTCAGCACATCAACCATTTACAGAAGAATGAAGAAGCCTGATGGCTGAAGGTACAAAGGATCTTCTGTATTTCTCCGTCCTGCAGTGAAGAGAGAGGAGCCGTCCACCACCGCTCTTTTCTTGGTCCACCAAGGTGTTATGAAGAGGATGATCTGAGTTGTTCAGAATGGCCTCCACCAGCGTGTGTCTCTCCACCACATCCTCAGTGAGTCCATCAGGGAGATATGACTGAAGTCAAGTGCCTCAGGATGTTTAGTCTGTATCCTAGCAACAACTTCACGGAGACCTTCACATGGAACTTCAGCAGTAGCCATTGGTGAGATGTACACAGGTATTGTTTTGATTTGAAAAAATGTCTACTTCCTGAGTCTTCACCTATATATACACCTGACTGACAATTAATTTTATCCCCTCATTTTCACTGAATTCATAGGTTTGTTCTCTCTTTAGGTTTATTTTTCTTACTATTTATCTATTCATTAATTTTCTTTCATCTGACCTATATTCTTGTTCTTATTACTGCTTGCACATTTGTTTCAATTATATTCCTGCATTTATTCTGGTGGCCACAAGAGGGCGCCCTAAAATACAGAATCTTTTATATCACTTGGGCTTGATCTGTCTACATCGAGAATCATTGGCTGCTGCAGTTTACAGTTGAGTGAACAGTAATAACTTTTATCAGCTCAACTCAACTGCAAATGTGATGACTGGATGATCGTGGGAAAACTGAGCCCATGTGCAGCCTCTAGAGTTCTGGAAATATCTGCACCTATCAATGCTTTTAATTTAAAAAGTCACTGTTGGACATTGTTTTCTCTCTCTCTCTCTCTCTCTCTCTCTCTCTTTCTCTCTCATATATATATATATTCTATTCTAATCAAATTTTCAGTTTATTATTTAGGTTTTGTTTTATTTTTCTCCATTGGCTTTGTTTATTATGGCTTCGTTAGAAAGAATCAATTTATAGGCCTACTTTTCTCCACCTTCAACTGTTTCCTGCTGAATTTATTTAATACAAACAGTGATGGACACCACCTGCAGTTATTTATCACATTTCTGTCAACAATTCATAGGAGCATAACTAATGAATGATATATTAATGTGAACTCCATCTATTAATTCCTGAGGAACTTGGGGCTCCTGGTCCAGATCTCACAAAGAGACTTTACGTCTCGGGGGTTACGTGTACACGTGGTGGGGCTCCTTGTCTGTCTTATAATTAATGTTAAAAAACAAAATTGTATCCCCCCCCAAAGAAACCTGGACTCGAAAATTAATTTTCTCAGTTCTGCAGACATAGTCTGCAGGTCTGCGGGCTCAGTTTATTTCTGAGCCGGCCCTGAACGCCTCTGCCTGACTGTCTCAGGCTGTAACATCTCGCGGGATTACACCGCCCCTGCGCTGCGTTGACATCACGTTAGCGTAGATCTCGCGGTGTTTAGTGACTGACGGCGGTTGGAAATGGAGTCAGAGGGGGCGGGGTGCAGCAGGAGGGAGCAGAGATGTTTGGAGGCTTTTTTTTAATATAAAATTATTTATTTAAATAAAAATGGCCGCCGTGGAGAGCGGAGAGGAGAGACTGTAAGTGGGTTTTTTGCATTTTATTCTCCGTTAAAGCGCCACCTTCGCCTTCGCCGCCTCCTGCCGCCGCCGAGCTGTTTCTGTCGTGTGTTTTATTGAAGTAAAGTGCGTTGGTTTTCTCCGCGGCCTGTCGCGGCGGAGCGGGGTTAGCGGGAATACGTCACCAACTTACAGCTAAGTCTGTACTTATACTGTTTTAGCCGGAGCGGAGGTTAACGTTAGCTTAGCCCGCTCTCCATACGCCGCCGCTACCGCTTTGACTTCCACACAACTCCCCTGGAAGTCGGCTCGTTGGTTGGTGGTGGTGTGTCCGTCACAAACATCAGACTCCCGGTCACTGGTGTGTCCGCCCGCCGCTGTCAGAAAGGCAGGAAGCTAACGGCTGCTAGCTAGTTAGCAAACACTGTTTTCATGTGGGGTGAACAAACAGAGTAAGGCTGCTCAATAAACTGGGTTAACCCCTTTGACATCCACACACACACACACACACACACACACACACACCAACACACGGCCCGCAACACCAGCCCCTGTCCGCGGGCTGAAACACATCATGTGCATGAATAGCAACCAGCTGCGCCTGAGCCGCTGAGCCAGGCAGCTGTGTGTGTCAGGGCTTAAGGCGGGAGTCGAACCCTTGACTCTGTGTGTACTGATCTCTCCCTATGTGTGTGGCCCGGTTTCCTCCATAGCTCACTTCCTGTTCCTGTGGATGCTGCTTCACCTTCACCTGCAGCTTGATCACACACGTGTAAACGTACACACACACACACACACACACAGCCTGGGGGTTTCAGGGTGAGTCTGGGGGTTGAGGTGAGTTCAGGTGACATTCATAAGTGACACTAGTTGGACTTTTTTTGTTTTATTAAATAAAGTGACTGAGTTAATGACTAATCTTAAGTATACGTGTGATGCACTCCACTGTAGTGTTTCACTGTAGTACTCTAACTTGTAATTGTAGTATTGCAGCGTAGTACCACGGTAGTTGTTCGCTCTGTGTTTGCTTCACAGACTTCAGTAATGAGACAAACAGTAAAAATCCTTATCAATTGACAGAAAAGTCACTAACAGCACTTTTGATCAGTTTTGAGGCTGATCAAGTCAATATAAGGTAAAAGCATTAACATTATTTTAACAGTTACAAACTTTACTTATTATATTTATAATTACTTTTGTTTTTATGCAGAGCTGCTAGTTTCATAGTGTCCATTCCCGTGACACAGTTTTTTCATTTTTATAACTCAAACAATCAATTGATGAATAAAAAATAAATAAATAAATCCATTTTGAAAACAGTGTTGAGCTGTAGCATTTTATAAACAATTCGTCACAGCAATGCTACGCTGTTCATGCATTGCTGCATGTTTAACAATCAGATGATTTAATCTAAAACTGCAGGCGAAAGTTACCGTTTGACCACTTTAACCTGAGCAGGATTTCGACAGGCCACAGTGACACAGTATCACAGTGTGGTTAAGTAAGTTTTACCTCACTGCAGTAGGAAACACAGACTGATTCAAGGTTTAGATAATAGACGTAGACACTGAGCTATTTAAGTTGCTGATTATTGACAGGTCTGTTATCACTGAATCAACACTTCTGTAAATATTATATTACTTTGTTTAACTTTCACGTTGAGGTCCTGCTGCTTGTGTCCACTGTTCAGTCACAGTTACAGAAGTGATAGGTTTATACCGTCTGCTTCAAACAGAAAATGACTGTCACTGACTGGTCTGAACTCACAGATTCTTAATTGTAAATCTCCAGGAGCTGAAGCTGCAGCTGCTCTGATGATCTGCAATGTTAGAAAAACTTGTTGCAGACCTCTGGCATGAGCTAAACTTCACATAAGACTGGTCCAGGTCCAAGTCCAGGTGGTGTCTAATGATAAATCAGTGGTATTAATGTGAGTTCACACAACTGTAAGTGCTGAGGAGAACCTGATGACATAAATAGAAATAAGTTCAGGTGGCATCTTCCACACATTGAGGTTACAGACTGATTCCACACTAGGACTGCGGTGTGCAGGTCTCTTGGGGTGAGATTTTAAATTCTGTATCAGAGTATCTCAGTTTGCTTATGAAAAAACTATTTGAAATTACCTGCACACAGACACCTGGATAAGGTTCTGGTCATGAGAAAGATCAGTAATGATCTTTTTCATTGTCTATGTAAATATCTGATCTGGAATCTGATCAAGATATCTAGTTTACATAAGAAGACCTGATCCCAGTACAGCAGAGAGCAGATCATAAGAAACATTTATTAACACCATGTTAGTCAGTAATGACAGAGATAATGACTGATTCAAATAAGTATATATTCAGTTAATGACTACATAAATGATTGAGTGAATGAGTTAACCAGAAAATGCATTTATAGCAGAAAATGTATGTGAATGCATGCTGAGTGCAGGAGATTGCTGTAGCATTGGCAAAGTAGCTGAAGCAGTGCTCGCAATAGCGAGGAACTAAAAGCCAAATTTATAAAGGCTCATTTATGCTTCCTAAATGTATGTAAATAGATGTTTTGAATGTTATAACCATAATTAACCACATAATCCCACGAGTCCTTTATGTTGGGATGGACACGGCATCCACAAGAGGGTGGGAAAGAACAAGTTTTGCATGGACCTCCACTTCTCCATCACTGCTGTCTCACTGATTCAGTCACTGCTGTCTAACTCATTCCTGTCCAATCTGAAAAGATGATCTAAAAGGATGCTGAAGCTAAAAGTATTTATTAAATAGAAAAATCATGAGGTAACATGATATCCATCCTTACATCTGATCTCACAATAGTGTTATGTTCTGTAAGGAACTGATTCCTGTTTGCACCAATCATGTAATGTGATGTAGAGTTTCGTCTCTCTGCCCACCCCAAACCCAGCCGAACTTGGGCCGGGCTAAAATTTGCTGCCATAGGTCGGGCTCAGTTTGGGCTTGGATAGAATGAGTTTTTCTTTCCTTTTCTTTTTTTTTAAAGTAATGTTTGAGCTGTTGCCATCAACCCATTAACTACTGAAAAAAATTTGAATTATGCAATTTAAAAATTTTTAAATAGAATTTGTTCGTCAGGCCGACTCTGCAGCTGTGGCAAAAACAAACAAAATGCTATAGCCTTTAAAAAAAAAATTAAAATTTGGGTTTTGGACCGGGCTCATTCCCAAAACAGCTGCTGAGGTTCAGGATAAATTTGGGCTTGGACAGATTTTTTTCTGGGTTGGGTTGGGTGCGGACAGATTTTTTCAGCCTAATGCGCTGCTAACATGTAGTGGTACCAGGATATTGTGTCTGAACACTACTTGCAGCTGTTGTAGTTATAGTGTCTGTCATTTTTGAATCTATGAGCATGTCCTGTCAACAAAGGCTGGGGCATAACAAGTGGAGAGACAAATTAAACACAACACTCTGCAGCTTTAACAATATATCATGAGTGATGTAAGGTTAACATGCTTAATGCCATCTGTTCATCGCAGGGAGGAGGGTCAAGAGGGTGAGGAGGGACCTGTCAACCCTCAGCCCCGCATCAAAGAGAAAGACAGGCCACACAGTAAGACCAAGAAGGCCCGCAGGGAGCGTCGCCATGCTGAAAAGGGGGCTGAGTCCACATCATCAGCCACACCCCCAACAGCTGCACTGCAGCCAAGAGCAGAGACAGAGACCCAGGTAAGGACGAGTGTTAGCTAAAACATGTGGACTAGGTTGTAACACCCTCCAAACAATATAATGTAACATTACTTCCTACTTCCAGGTGTTGGATCCAGTGGCAGGCCCCTCAGACCCAGGATCAGCACCAGGTTCAGAATCTGCAGCTGGCAGTGAGTCTGCAGGTTCTCCCCGGCAGAGGCGCTCCATCATCCGCGACCGTGGCCACTGTATGATGACCCATCACTGCCTGAAGGCTGGACTCGCAAACTCAAACAGAGGAAGTCTGGACGCTCTGCGGGGAAGTTTGATGTCTACCTGATCAAGTAATCCCCACCTACTTGTGTTGCTGAGTCGGCTCTTCAAGATAAGATGTAGTTGCACAGTTTTAGAGATTAATTATTTTTGTTTTATTTATTTTGTTGTCTTACTGTTTAGCTCGGAGGGGAAGGCATTTCGTTCCAAAGTGGAACTTATTGCTTACTTCCAGAAGATTGGTGACACGACCACTGACCCCAACGATTTTGATTTCACCGTCACTGGGCGTGGAAGCCCTTCTCGCCGTGAGAAACGTCCCCCAAAAAAACCCAAGGTGGTGAAACCATCGGGGCGAGGCCGTGGGCGGCCCAAAGGTATTCAGGCACTGCCAATGAAAATTAAACTTCTGACATTATATTAAACTCAACAGTCAGCAGAGTGTGTGAGCATTCCTTGTTGTCCTCAGGTTTTTGTGTGTTTAACTTCTTTCATGTTTGTATAGGCAGTGGGAAGATTCGGCAAGCTACAGAGGGTGTGGCCATGAAGCGTGTGGTTGAGAAAACTCCGGGCAAACTGCTGGTCAAGATGCCCTTCAGCAAGGCAGAGTCCTCCACTGGCACCTCCTCCACTGCCTCAAAGGTATTGAAATATCATTCAGTTTAAGGACAGCAACAGTAAATTAACCAGCCCAAACACATTTTTCTCAACACTTCCACTCAGGAAGAGAGTTCTGATTTAAAGCAACCAAACTACAACGATATTCATATGGAAAGTTGCAAGCCTTGTAGAAGAAGATTTTTCACATACAACTGGGTACTAAATATATCGCCGGCTTCATTGAAAACAAATGCACATGGGCGGGGGGGAGGGTTTGCTGTGAGTTTTTACGACAGTGAAAATATGCATTCCGAAAACTGTAGGGGGAGCTCTGTTGAGAAAAAAAAGTGACAAAAACAGCAAAAAAGGAACCGGACTTGCATAGTTCCCCCTTAAGACAGAAAAGAGCAACCTCACAGTGAGACAGTAGCAGAGTTGCCAAGTAACACCACCTGGTGTTCACTAAATCAGCAGGCATGGGCCAATGTTCTGACAGATTTGGTAAAGTTAAGCCTGAGGGTAAGCTGAGAACCTCTGTCTGTGGAGCCTCTATGCAACTGTTACCTTCCTCATGGACAGGTGTATTTATGTGGATTTAATCTTGTTCTAAGCATTTGGGTGTCTGCTTAGAGTGGTGGCCTTAAATTTCATTGGTTACAACCTAACGAGTTGGTGCACACCCCAGAGGAAGCATAAGGAAAAGTCCTTTGATGTCCTCAAGCCCAAGGAATTTGTGAATCACTGTGGTCATGAATATAAAAAACTTGTTGGTAGACAAGGAGAAAGGACTTTTAGTAGACCTCAGAAAAGTTCCAGCAATAACGCAGGTAGGATAGAGAGAGATGTTGGCAAAGCTTCAGAGAAACTACTCCTGTGCTGGTAGCTTGCTATCAGAGCAGGGGCATCCCTGTCTATCTTCAAGAATCTGTTGTGGATGTTTTTTCTTAAAGAAGTAATGATGTTGCTGCTAATGCTACTTGTTGATATGTTACTTTCCCTGCAGGTGGTGTCTCCTGCCCTGGTGCCCAAGTCCCGTCCTGGGAGAAAGAGGAAATCAGAACAGGAACTTCCACCCCCACCACAGACTGCCCCCAAGAAACGTGGAAGAAAACCAGCCTCGGCTTCAGCAGCATCGTCAGGTGCCACAGCATCCACCTCCTCGGCATCAACTTCTGGTGGCTCAACAGCTGGAAGCTACGCTGCAGCTGTCATCTTAGCTGCTGAGGCCAAACGGAGAGCAGCCAAGGAGTCTTCCACCAAACCTGTCCAGGAAACAGCTCTGCCAATCAAAAAACGCAAAACGAGAGAAACGGTGGAGGAAAGGGAGAGCGTTCAGACTCCAGCGCCCACAACAACAGAGACTGGAAGAAGGGCTACTACAGAGGGGGAAGGAAGTATAGGGGAGGGGGCTCCAACATCAGAGCCTCAGCCCAACCCCTCTGAGCAAAGCCAATCCCAATCACAGAAGCAACCCACTGCTTCTGATGAAAGCCAATCACATGGACACAAATTGCATAAAGGGAGGAAGCACAAGGAGAAAATTGGAATAGCAGCAGGAGATGGAGGAGCCAGAGGAGAGGAAGTGGGTGAGGATACAGGGGATAAGGGAGGAGAGGGAGGAGGAAGGAGTAGCAGCAGCAGTAGCATTAGTCCATCAAAAAGCCACAAAAGGAAGGACAGGCCACCTCACAAACACCATCATCACCACCACCACCACCATCATCATTGCCACCAACAGTCCTCTGCCTCCACATTGGATGAACCTCCTCCTCCTTCTCTTCCTCCTCCTCCTCCAACCTCTGGACACACAACACCCCCAAGCCAGTCTAGGCCTGAAGCTGAGTCCCAGACTGTGCCTCTGATCACCACTCAACAATCGCAGCATACCCAGCAAATTCCTTCCAGACCGCAGCCAAAATCTGTGCCTCAGTCCCTGCCTGAACCTCGGCATCCTCCCCCTCAACCACACCACCAGTCCCACCTCTGCCCTCAACAACATCCCCAGACCCAGTCTCCCAGTCAAACCCATGCTCAGCCTCAATATCCAGCACCCCAGTCCTCTCCAACCAGGCATGTCTTGCCTCAGCCACGGCCGCAACAACCCCTGCCCCAAATCCACAGTCATCCCCAGGCGTCCCCTCAAAAAGGCCAGTCACAGCCTGTCCACTCCCCAGCCCAGCACAGAACCCCACTTCAGGCTCAGTCACACCCTCCACAGTCCCCATCCATTCTGCATGTTCATCCACCCCAATCGAGGCATTCACATCCTCAAACCCAATCCCCCACAGCTGTCCAACCTCAAACCCTGCCAAGACACCCTTCTCAACCCCAGAGCCAGCCCAAACAACAATCTCAATCCCAGCCCCGTCACTCACTTCAGCCTCAGCTCCAACCCCACACCAGGACGCCAACCCAACTTCAGACTCAATCCCAGTCCAGATCCCCGGCCCAAACACAGCCTCAACTGCAGCCCAGGACCCCTGCCCAATTGCAGCCTCAAATCCAGCCCAGAACTCCAGCCCATATGCAGCCCCAACACCAGTCCAGGACCCCAACTCAAATTCAGCCTCAACCCCAGTCCAGGACCCCAGGGCAAACCCAGCCTCAACACCAGTCCAGAACCCCAGCCCAATGTCAACCTCACCTGCAACCAAGGCATCAAGCGCAGCCCCAACTGCAGTCAAGGAGTCCTTCCCAACACCAACTCCAGACTCAATACAGACCACAACCCAGACAGTCTCTCTCCCAGCCTAGGCCAGCCCAGCTCCTATCCCAGTCCCAAGCACAACCACATTTACAGCGGATTCAGACACAGCTGCTCCCCCAGCCTCACTCTCAGCTAATTAGACCCCATATGCAGCATTCTTCCCACCGGTCATCTCCCAGCCTTACCAGGACCAACCTGGTCCCTGCTCTGCAGAACCAGAGTGAACAGCCTCAAGATCTGAGCACCACCCGGGCTGGCCGAGGAAGCCAGCCACCGAGCCGCGAGGTCAGTGTGGAAGAAGTCAGGGCAGAAGCGAGAGGTGAACTGGCCATGACATCAGAAAGCAGAGAGGTTTTAGGAGGAGAAAGAGGGTCAAACAGCACTTCAAGACCTCCCAGTTCCATGCCTACTGGACCTCCTGGAGTAGCAGGAGCCGGGTTGGTCTTGTCCCTGGGTCAGATGGTAGGGCCAGGCTTCGTGCAGAGCCAGATGCAGCAGGTGAGGGCAGGGAGCTCAGAGACATCGTCCCCCAGTCCGCTGTCCCATGCCCCAGCCGAGAAGAAACTGTAGAGTCACGGACTGCCGTCAGTGAACGAGTCAGCTGATTGGATGGACCGATGAACAGGCTGATTGATCAGTAGACTGACAGACTGAGTCAGCACCAGGTGGAAGAAAAGTGTGACTGGGCTGTTCATGGAGGTTAAATGTTTTTACACTGTTTTCAGATAGAAGGATTGCGTCACACAGCTGGTAGGACAGTCGTCTGATTCTGTCTGGAGACTCCGTAAAGTTCTGGATCAGAGAATCAACCTGGACAGCTTCAGAGAAGAATGGATAGTGTCTTTTTATAGGAAAAACTAACGAAAAGGAAAACTCCATTAAAAAAAGTGTGTGTGTATATATAATCAAAAGGCAGCTGTATTGTCCCGCTAGTCTCCGTGGGGAGGGGGGAGTAGTTTGGAACTAAAACCAAGGCTTAACACATTACTCTAAACAAAATGTTACTTCCGGAATATAACCTGTTTTTTTTTTTATTTCGTATTTTGATAGTTTATTGTTTTGTCTCTGTTATTCAGCTTTAAACTCTGATATTATTGACTGACGGTCCCTCGCTCATTGTCTTGCTGCTGACTGACAGTCCCTTATTTAAAGTCCTGCTCTCACTAAAAGTCCTCCTAATGACTGACAGTTCCTTACTGAAAGTAGTCCTCGACTGAAAGCCTCAGAGGTGATGTGGGGCGGTGGTTTGCACCTTGAACTGGTTTCTTAAAAACCTCATATTTTTTTCCTCCTCATTTTCCATGAAACCCATTATAAAAGGGGGTTAATAACTTTTCCATCCACTTCCAGACTGCCCCTACAGGTAGCCAATCTGATTTTATATTGACATCTTGACTCTACACAGACCTCATTCTGAGCTGAGTCATTGAAACCCATTGTGATTATCGTTTGAAATATTTGATCAGCCTGAGGAGTTCACGATGTCTCCTTTCAGACACTGAAACAGAAAATTTAAAAGTCAGCTGTTTGATGAGAAAACGTCAACAACTCCTTGTTTTTCAATTATTTCAAGTGAACGGTTCTTCCAGTTCAGAGATTCTTCCATACTGGTCTTCATTGAATCTATTAGTCTTTTTGTTTCCAAAGGAAGCGCTTTTAATATCAACCAAACCCATTTTACAGTAGCTTTATGCTAGTTTTTAGTGGGAAATGACTCATTGTTTATTGTTTCTTCGTGTTGAATGTCTGGAACAGTTTGCACTTCTCCAGTTTGTACAATCAACCGCCTGCATGTCGCTCAAAGACCCTGCAGGCCTTCAACTGGAGACGCACATGCGCAGAGGTTGACCTCACAGGGGTTTTACTGTCGGGCATATTGGTGTTCTGCAGAAGTAAAACCCTTAACGAGGTCTGGTTCAGATTCATGTGGAGTCAGATGGAGACAGCAACAGAAAACAATTCATTGAGCCGAAACCGACTTTGAGTCTGTAAGTCCAGATCTGAGAATGTGTAAGAGAAATTCATGAGTGCAGGTTGTGACAACAAGCACAGAGCCTGATACTGATCCCTGAGTGCAGGAGCGAGTCCTTCTTCTTAGCTGCTCTCATTATCACCAGGTGGAGACGTTGTGTTCAACAGGAAATCAGTTTATTGTGCAGTTCTAAAAACTGACAAAATCCTGCTAGAAGTGTTAATTGCGTCCACACTGACAAGCTAGACCCACAGAAGTCAGAGTGACCTAAAGTGACCATTGCCCGTTTGATCTGAGGCTGTAAATCAAGGTTGAGAGTGTTCTCACGTCTTACTGGTCACACGTGACTAAGTGACAAAGGAAACACGGAGTCGCTCCAGTCTGTCATAACTTACTTTTATACCAACATGTGTGTCAGCATCAGTGTACACATACTTGTGTATATGCAGGATTTAAAAATTCCTTCGCTGGGAGCAGATCAGAGTCTTGTCATCATCGTTGCTGAAAACTGAGCATCTCTATATTGTGAACGTCTGCTTTGGCTCAACGTAAACCAAAATAAACAGAAACCATGGCAATCCTATACGCTCCAGTGTTGTTGAGAAAATGGTCACAGTTGCATTATATGAGGTCTGAGAGGCAAACAAGCTCTCAGTTTCAGCTGGTGGCTGTACCTTTTTATACTGCCCTCCCCTGGTCACAAGCTGAACTGCATTACATCATGATTCTGTTTCAACACAACAAAAAACCAAGACAAGTTTTTCATCTACTTCTACTTTAAAACTTGCGTGGGCTCCACCAGGTGGCAAAGACCGGGTAGCACACCTCCCCCAAAAAAAACCAAAACCATTAAACTCTAAAGACTGCAGATAAAATGAAACTGAAGAATTAACTTATACAAAACAATGAGATATGCTGTCAGTTATAAGCACACATAATCATTGTTAAATTAATCCAAAACTGACCCGGACCCAGTTTCCTCCTGTAATCGTCACCATACACAGGTATGAAGCTCTGTGATTGGTTGTTTATTGGTGAATTGCACCCTGGGAGTTGTAGTTGTCTCCTCCACAGTTTCTTGTAGCTCTGAGGTTTTTATTCAGAGAGACAGTCTGTTACAACACATGTCTGTCAACTCCGTCCTCCAGTGTCCAAACCTGTCCTGTTTATCTGAACCTGTCTCAGATCTAGACCTACAGCTCTGGTCTGAATGTTAACTTAGCACCTTAGTGTCCTCGTGTCTTCATGGAGACACCACAAGCACTTTAGCAATGTTGTTGGAAAATTGAACTTTTCACCCTGAACCAGAAAAAAAGTGAATGTCTTCATCCTGGATTAAATACATGTGCCTCCTTCTGTAAAGTCCTTGTCTGGTCACCTTGTTGCCATGGTGATGCTGTCTGGATCCACCTGACGCTCCTCCCCTCTGCGTACGTGGCGCTCCACCTGCCGCCCAGTCTGCTCAGAGCAGTGAACCCATTAGCATGCTGTCTCTCACGCAGCTGCAGAAATCAAACGTCCCTCTGTGAACAGACTCACTCCACAGGACTCGACCCGGCACAAACTACAGTAACCAGCCTCCGTATTGCATGTTCCAGAGTTTAGTGCCTATAATATTGTGCGTCTTGCCAGAAGCCACCATGTCAGCCAAGCCATGTTGTGTTTCTAGATTAGTAGTGATGTGTGGTGACTTCATAGTTGCTAATATTGAGGATGAATATTCTGCTTTTACTCTGGTTGGATCAGTGGAAACTCCAATACACTGTCGCTGTAGACAAACTAGTTTTTACCTGTTTTTATTTTTCTTTCTAACTAAAAGCGTTTGTTGTCCCTGATCTGTGGTCGTTTGTTTGACTGTAGCTCCACCCACACACAATACAGCAGCAGAATCCAGGTTCTGTTACTGGTCCCCACAAACACAAACCAGGTTTACTGGGAGCTAAGATGATCAGCTGATTAACTGATTAGTTGACAGACAGAAAGTCTCTTATCACATGAATATTTTTAAAAACCTTAGAGGTTTTGACCTTTCACTCACTTAACAGTTTAAAAATAGCACTTGTCAGATGTATTGATAATGGGTCTAATGGGTCTCCACAAGACCAGGATGGCAGACCAGGTACAGCTGATGACCTGCTTCAGACGAGCAAGGTGTTATAGGTTATCTTGACGCAGATTAGGCTGAGCAAATCACAACAAGTAAAAAAGTTTGTGTGAAACCTTTAAATTTGCTGATGAACGATCAATGATCATGTAAAATTTATGTATGTAAGACACAAATCTATCATATTTTGGTAGATTAAAAAGGTACAAACACAGTGACCACAGTGACTTACTGTAAGATGATGAATGTTAAACAGTTGTCATTCCAACCTTTCGTGATGTCACGGATCTTCTCCAAGTAAAATATGATGTCACAATGAAGTGACATGACCAGGAAATAAACAAACACAACTTAAACCTTTAACACACGCACATAGCACACATACAAATACTAGTGTGATACAAGCAGACACTCCTCCTGACCTCTCGGTGACCTCTGACGGATAAAATTCAGCCCTGTGATTGGCTGAGCAGACTGACCTGCGGACAGGTGAATATGGCCGTTGTGTTGTTGCTGCTGAGCGGCTCGGTGATGCTCGAACTCTCGAACGTTTTCGGACTCTCCTCCCCCAGAGCCGGTCAGGATTCTGAGCGCGGCAGGATGGAGCTGCAGCGCGTGCAGAGCCTCGCCTCTCAGCCCAGGTACGGAGAGTGCTGGGCGCGAGCTCTAGAGCACCTGGACACGCGCTGCAAAGACATGACGTCAGAGAGTCAAAGCCGGGTAGCGCTGAAGTTCACCCACTGTCACCTGAGCAGGTGAGAGACACAGTCAGGGCGCACAGTTGTGAACAGAGCAGGAGTCATCAGGACTTACTGTGTGAGGATCATTGCGTTACTGTAGTTACCGGAGAACTGGTGGTGACGTCACAGCGCCACCTGCAGATAATCCCAGAACTGCAACAGAGACAAACAGCTGCTCCTTATTAGACTGAGCTTCCTCTTTGGACCTGATGGAAGCAGGTCGACCTACCTGTTCAGGTGTTATTGGTGCTGACCCTGTAGGTGGTTGTCTCACTCCATCATTTGCAGTGAGTCAGTCTCATCCGGGTTTGGTCTGCACTCAGCATCGTGCTCCATCTGTAGGTTATGTTCATGACTCTTCAGTGTGGCAACAGGTGAACGGAGGCTGATACAGGTGTTCAGGAGCTTTTGTTCCCAGCCTGCTGCCAGTGAGATGCTGTGCAGGGCATTAGTGTCACTGTTGTGTTGTACTTAACAGTAATCATCCAATCAGATCTTAAATGCCATTCTCTGAGGAACAGGATGGGAGACCAGCAGCCATCTTGGACTGTTCCTCCTGGTCAGATCTCTGGTTCCTTCTTTTCACATTCTCATTTGTACTCCATGAATGTTCTGGAGAAACTCCAGTATTTTTACCTCTAGGTCAGGGGTCTCAAACTCAATCAGACAAAGGGTCAAAATTTAAAACACAAAATATGTAGCAGGCCAAACATGAAAACTGCACTGTGATGTCAGAAAATAGTGTAGGAAAAATAACAGAACAAAACACATATATTTAGCCTGTTTTTCTCTCCTGTGTCATTTTGTCCATACCAGATACTTGGCATCTTTTCTTTTCCTGAGCTGAGTGGAGGTGTGCATCAGAGAGATGATATGCTGATTTGTTGTCAACAGAACAGCAGAAAGGGCTTGGTGCTTGTTGATCTATTACTTGGGCATGAGTGTATGGTAGCTGTTGCAGTGTACTCGGGATTTGTAGTGTGAGGGCCACACCAGCTCACCTGTCAGATTCAACCTGGGCTCTGTGGTGTTTGTCTCTGTCAGTTCAGGTAGACATTTCCCAGCTTGCCCTGAGGGTTCAGAGGTCAGCAGGTGCACAGGTGGGATGGATGCTGTGGCCTTTAACGCCTACACAGAGTTCTTCACCCACACTCATTCCATCTGTCACTTCCTGCAGTCTGAAGTCTGGCAGAGCCGAGCTGAAAGCACCATGTACAGGTAAAGTTAACACAGGTAACACATGTGAACTGACAAAACAGGTAAACTGAACAGACAACAGTGTGTGTGTGTGTGTGTGTGTGTGTGTGTGTGTGTGTGTGTGTGCGTGCGTGCGTGCGTGCGTGCGTGTGTGTGTGTGCATGTGCATGTGCACACTCATGCACGTGTGTGCATGTCAGGTTAACAGAGAGTTCAGCAAGTGTAGCTGAGCAGCTTCAGTCCACTCGGCAGGTTACAGAAAACCTTATTGAAGCCCAGAGTGCTGCCTTACAGGCACAGCAGGAGATCCTGAATAATGGAGAGGAACTCAAAGTCACCCTGAAAGACTCTACACAGGGTAAATACACAAATAGTCTCTCTCATATCTGTCTGTGGCCTGTCTGTCTCACCTGGCTCTGAACTGTCTCTCTCACCCGTCTTTGTCTTGCCTGTCTCTGACCTGTCTATCCTTCAGGCCTAAGGGCAGTCTTCTCTGAGCTCAGCAGTGTGTCCAGGGAGCAGCAGGTGGCACTGTCTGAGCTCTTTAACAGAGTTTCCTTCCTCCAGAGCTTCCTGATGATGGAGGCTCACAGTCTGAGCTCCTACTGCTACAATGCTGCTGCTCTCGGTACTGCCTTTCTCCTCACCTCCACCCAGCGCTCCTCCAGAGCCAGGTAAAGTAGGCTAACTCAGGTCACCCCTCCAGAACCAGGTAACCGCCCCCCCCCCCCAGAGCTAGGTAACCCCTCCCGAACGATGTAAAGCCTCCCAGTGGAAGGCAACTCTTCCAGAACCAGGTTACCCCTCTAGAGCCAGGTAATCTCTCCAGAGGTAGTTCCTTGCCCTTTCACCCTCAGACATCTACCAACTTAAGACAGCTGTCAGTAACAGTTGCCTATTTGTCCTTTTGTACTTAATTAACAAGGCTGTATGTGCATATGTGAATGTGTGCGTGCGTAGGTTGGTGCTCCTGGGGTTGGTGTGTTTGAATTTCTACCTGGAGAGAAAGATCTACCAGTTTGTGATGAGCTCTGATCATCCTGAACACAGACACATGGTCAGTATGGTCACCTGACACAGAGAACATGACTCAGAGACTTGTGTGTGCTCATATGTGGTTGTGTGTATGTCCTCTGTCCTCAGGAGCTGGTCACTATGTATGTGAATATGCTGCGGCGGCTCATGGTGTGTGTTGCATTGTGTGTCCTGCTGTGTGTGTGTGCCCGGTACAGAGACCCGGTACAGCAGAGTCTGCAGGTGCTGCAGCAGCTAAAAGAGACACAGTGCCGCCTGCAGGATGTGCTGCAGCGTGCAGGTGAGTCCAGTCTGCAGGAGGAAGCTCAGGGAACTTGCTGAAAGGTGAATCTAGAAGAAGTCTCTCTCTGTTTCTGTCTGCCTCTGTCTGTGTGTCTGTCTGACTTTCTGAAGAGAGCTTGGGGCAAGCACAGACGAGGAGTGAGGATAATCCGGTCCAGATTCAGGTGAAACCAGCAGAAAACAGTCACCGAGAGACTACATCACCATCAGTCTCCCTCCTCCAGAGGAGAGCAGAAAGTAGAAGCAGAGAGAAAGTGCTGAGGAGGAGACATATGAAATTAAGAGGAGAAGAAGAAGAGGAGGTGTGCAGCTCAGACCTGTCTCACCTCTCGCACACTGGTCAGTACTTGTCTCACTCTCACCCATCACCCATGTTGGCTCAGTATTAGGGTCAGGGTTGGCAAGATGAGCAATTCAGAAACATCTTAAAAAATGTTTTAAAAGCATCAGATCTGTTAAAATGAACATTTTGTAATCATGTTGGTTTTATGTCATTTGAAATGACATTTGAACCTTTTTTAACAAACATAAGAGTGAATGGCCCTGAAAATGTCAAATGGTGTAACCACAAAAGAATAATGAATATTAAATATAATCCACCTACAGTGGATTTAAGCATCGTTAAAACATTTTTAAATTTCTTCTGAAAACATTAAATTGAAATGGATAGGGTCAGGGTTAGTGTACTTGAACCTCTTTAAGTTATTTCAGTTTGGAAAAGATCTGACGATAATGAACTAATTTCTTCTACTGTAACTGACAACTGACAACCAACAGCACGACAAAACACTTTCCTCTTCTTTTCCCTCTTTTCTCTCTGATCTCTCTGTTTACTTCTGTGGATATACTGTATATTTCTGGTGTTTTTCCACCACCAAAATGCATGCACAACTGTGGTGATATAACCACAGTGTTGATGCCAAAGTGCAGTCTAGTGATTTAATTTAGTTGGATCATTTTAGTTTAATATATAAGCAATGAAATAGCAGAAATGTAAATAGGTATATTTTACAGATGTAAATTTTAATGTTTGGACAATAGTTCTCCTTTAAAGGAATTATCTTATTGTATTTTAAAGCTACAATACACTTTTTTTATTTATTTATTACATCTTTAATTCATCATATGATTCACATGAATTATTGATGTTTTTCTAGGGTCATACCATTTGACATGTGAAATTGCCAAACCTGACTGAACCCTAAAATGTCAATTTATGAGTCATGTTTTTTAAAGAGCTATCAACCTGGTCATCCAGCAGTTGTGATCATCAGGGTCTTTGTCTGTAATATGATGTCCTGTCACATGGCCTTCTTTACAATATTGACAAAATGGTGTCTTAAATTGTGGTTACACCACTCGACACCTCATGTAGTAACAAGATTCCCCAATTTATATTTCATATTTAGAACAATTGCATTCCATTACCTTTGTTTAATATAAAAAAAAGTACAAATATAAGATCATGTCAAAGTAGTTGATGGTGTTTTATTTAGAATTTTAGTGGTTTTAAGTTTTTGGTGAAAGTTTTTATGGTTACACCACTTACACATTTTTGCCATAATTCTCCAATATATTTTCTTTAAATGGATTAAAAGCAGAAATTTTATACTGGGTCCCCCCAAAAAAGATTATGTGCAAGTTAATCATACATTTATTTTCAAGTTTTAAGCCTTTTAAGACTGCCAAAACATATGGACACAAAAAAAATAAGCATCACGTCATTGACCCATTACTAAACCTGAATCCAGGATCATGGCGGTTCTGGTGTCATATACTGTGTTCAGACAGCTGGCTGCACATTGACAGTCACATCACCTCCTGACGGTTGACCCTCAGTGACCTCATGAAGAAGAAACAGCCACAGTTTCTTGTCCACTTACTTATAGCCATATAGTTTATCACTGTGTGTTTTGTGCTGCAGGTGCTGGCAGTATCCTGCTGCCCACCACTACCCACAATGCCTTAGTAAGTCCAGGCAGGCATCCTCGTCGCTCCTCCTCCTCCCCTTTGGTCTACAACGTCCTGGTGGAGGACAGACAGGTAGATTAGATCTGATTATTGTGAATGATTATCTTAGGTCCAGACTTTAAGTACAGTGATTAACACTGATCAGTCACCTCTCTGCAAGTCAGTCAGTTTTTCAGTTGCTATGTGTGTGATGGTCTCATGTGACATGTGATAAAGACACAGGTAGAACAGGTATAGTGGGTGGAGTCTGGTCACCTGCTCAGCTGTTCACTGGGAGTGATGAATGTCACTGTAACAGATAAAGAGCAGACATTAACAAGAACAGATTTTACCTGCATGACCTCTGACCTCTGTTCTTTTCTCTTTTCTCCTAAATGTTTCTTTCTTCACTTTCCTCTTCCTCCTGGTATTCAGCGTCGTTACAGCCTGAGGAGCAGGACCTCAGACACTCACTGACTTCATCATGTCAACATGAAGATGAGCATTTTTTTAAAACACTTTGATAACAATAAAGCAGAGTTTTGAACAGACTAATGTATTTTTTGACATGTTACATAAATCAAACACACCCTCATTCACTAAGCTGACACTTACACACACCTGTCTGTGGAGGGTGAAGACCTCTGCTAACTCATGAGGGTGGAAAACATCACCAAACATCTGAAGTGAAATGCATATTTTTATATGAAAGAGTATAACATTTACACTGTTCCCATTTAAAAAAGATTTATCAAACAAAATCTTTCATCTTTTTTTGAGCTGGCTGAAACAAGCAGGTTTGTTATTATTATTATTATTTTTTTTTTTTACAGTGCAGGCTACTTAATTTTCATGGTGATAAATATTTGATTTGACACGGAGATCTTTCATAGGGGAAAATTGTGAGTGATCGTATTGCAAAAATAAGACATCCCCTTGCCAGAAATAGCAGCCATCTTGGAATGGAGTCCATCTTGAATTTTTGAGTGGCTCATGTAAACACAGAACACCCAAGGCAACCAGAGCCAAAGTTCAGTATATTTCCCTGAACCCTGCAGTGATCTGCTGCCATCAGGAGATTTCACTTATGTGTGCAGATGGTGGAGCCCTCTGCTGGATTACTACTGAACTTTAATCTGCTGCTCTTAAGTAGAGTCAGAATAAATAAAAAAAAGGAAAAAAGTTTCAGATGGAGCAGAGTCTGTGGTGCTCACAGCCTGTGTCTGATGGAAAAGTGGAAGAATAAAAACCCCTGGAATCTCTCTTCGGTTATCCTTTTTCTTCAAGTTTCAGCTTCAAAAACAAAAAAACAGAAGAAGAGAAAATGAGAAACAGACCATTGAGAGAGGGAGGAGGAGGGGGTTGGTCTGGGATCATATGTCTGGACGCAGGAGGAGGAGGAATTGTGGTGTCGGTCTGCAGATCAGATCAGACTTTCACACAAAAGCCTGAAGCTGCCGAGAGAGAGAGAGAGGGGGGGGGAGAGACAACTGACTGACCGACCGACTGACCGTCTGGCTGCCTGCCTTTCTGTCTGTCTGTTTCGACAAACTGATCTGCACTGAGTAAAGAGGACAGCTACAGAAGGAGGAATCATGAGAAGTGTGTTGAAGGTTGAAGGAGTGTTGAGGGAAAAGTGAAGGCGGTTCTGCAGGACCAGCTGAGTCTGCACATTCTGGACTGAAGTGATTCAGGAGTCCACAGAGAAGAAGAGTCCGCTTTAATGAGAGGGGATCAAATCTGTATCAGGTTTCATCTGGGAACTGTTATTTTTCAGTTTTCTCTGTGTTCTTGCTTGCTACTGATCTGATCTGAGAGCAGTCAGAGCAACAGGAAACCTGAACCAGCTGAGGCGCAGCACAGATCTAGAGATGGTTTTTATTGTTGAATCACTGTAAGTGGGTTCTTCCGTCCATTTCTGTGGAGTCTTTGAGGTCAACGAAGTCCAAGGAGACGTGAAGACGGAGATGGAGAGGAGATTAGTGGAGTTTGGTTGTCTCAAAGAGTGAGAAGAAAAAGGGGAGGATGGAGAGAGAGAGGGATGATGAAGGAGGGGGGAGAGTCCACATGAAACCACCAAAGACGTGTTACTTAATGAAGAGTAGACTGTCCTCCACAATCTGCTCCTGGACTGGGACTGTGTGGTGATGGTCTCTCTGAGTTTGAAGAAACAGGAAGTGACTTGTTTAAACTTTATTTCGGGCGGAGTGCTTCAGATTAAGAGTCTTGTTTTTCCATCTGTGTGGACCATGGATATGAACTGAAAGACTCAGTGAGACCTCAAGACCAACCTCACATCTGTGCACAGGTGTGGTCTGACACACCTGCGCACGTGTCGGCATGCAGCTGAACCGACCTCGCAGTGCCCTGCTTGGGTTCAGCCTCCCCCCTCCCCCCCCTCCCCCCCCCCCTCCCTCCTTCTCCAGTCAGTTCAGCACCATGAGGTTCTCCTACCACCTGAGCCCCATACCACCACCAGTCAACAGCAGCGGCTCTGCCTGCAGGACAGGTGAGTCACCTGGTCAGCCTCTATGTGTGTTTGTTGAACATGTGATATCAGTTTCATTCATCTTCACTCAGAAAGAGAAATGTGTTGAGTGAAGGTGTGTGATATATGAAACTTTTGTTCTGAGACATTTTGGTTTCTCAAGTTAAAGCTTAGATTCACAAAACTGAAAACAAAATATCTGAGAACAGTGAAAAGTCAGAGTTCCCTCAAACTACACACGATGACACCTAAAAACCAATGGGACTCAGGCAACTCTACAGTCAACAGAACCATAGTCAGGTTCAGGTTCAGATCTTTGGGTTTTTGAAGGATTTAATGTGTGAGACTAAAAGTCAGTGACACAGTTCATTACATTAGACTCTATCTAATTATACATAAAGCCCCTCTCCCCACTCTCTGGTGAAGCTGAGGTCAGACAGGTCATATGATGTTTCCATGTTTAGCATCAATGGGTGAGAAAAAAACTGTGTGTCATGTGATGGAGTTTTCAGATTAATCCAATGATATGAAAAGAATTGCATTTGCGTGAATGAGTGAATCTGTGCAGAATCCTTCCTGTGTTTAAAGTGATTCTGGCAGCTAGTCCAGTTTCTGCTTCTGATTCCATTTCCATGTTCTACATATTCCATGTTGTAAATTGTCTTCTTGTCTGTATACAACATCTATTGCACGTCTGCCCGTCCTGGGTGAGGGATCCCTCCTCTGTTGCTCACCCTGAGCTTTCTCCATTTTTCCCTGTTAAAGGGTTTTCTTGGGAGTTTTTCCTCAGTCGATGTGAGGGTCTAAGGGCAGAGGATGTTGTCATGATGCTGTGTAAAGCCCTTTGAGACAAACTGTTTGTAAAAACGGGCTATACAAATAAAATTGCCTTGCTTTGCCTTCCCTTGTAGGTCTAGATGTAGGACCTCAGTCTCTGATCCTGATTAGTGTCTGATCCTCATCAATCTCTGGTCTTCTTCAATCTGGTACCCTCTTTGGTCTCAACTCATCAGCTTGCTCAGTGTCTCAACATTTATCAAAATTGTTTTCATTGTGGCCATTCTTGTATGAGTAATAACAGTGTCTGCATGAGTACAGACACTTCCTCTGTGAGACAACTGACACCTGGGAAGATACACTTCCTTTGGGAGTACAGATATTTCCTGTGTGTGAGTCTAGACACTTTCGTTGGGAGTTCAGATACTTCCTTTGGGAATACAAATACTTCCCTCTGGAGTACAGACAATTACTATATGAGCACAGACACTTCCTTTGTAAATAAAGGTACGTCCCATGAGTGAGTACTTTCCGACCCACTCTCCCACCATCTGTGAGCTCTCATGAAGGGTCCACCCCATTTTTCCAAACCAATCACTCTTGGTTGGAGTGGGTTATAAAGCTGCCCAAGTATGCAATGATGCAAACTTACAAAATGATGCCACTACATCTAACAGACTACTCACCTGATGAAATTAGTTGTTGCATCATATTTCAGAATGTACTTAATGTTTTTCATCAAAGAAAACAGCACATGTTGTGTGTGTGTGTGTGTGTGTGTGTGTGTGTGTGTGTGTGTGTGTGTGAATATTTGTGAGAAAGAGTTATAAACCTTATGTTTTATAACTGGTCCTCACATCATCAAGTGGTTGTTTGAGGGTTCAGACCTGGTTTAAGCATGAGGTTTACGTTAGGTATGGGATATGGGATCTGGGGTTTAGTTGCTAAGCAACCAGCTGAACTATTACCAAAGCTAAAATCAAAGTGGTAAACACTGAAAACAAAACTTGTTCACATGTAGCAAATTGGTCTAGAGGTCAGTGAAGTGTCCTGTAGCAGCCTCACAAAAGTGCCCCCCCCCCCCACACTACAATACCACCACACACACACACCCCCCAGTCACCCTACCCACGTCCTCCCAGCATGCCATGCAGCAGGACATGTAGAGACAGATATGAGCAGATATGAATGCAGAGCTGAGGGTTAAAAATAGATGACAGAGTCAGCTGCCACATTGAAGTAGGCTACCACTGGTGATTCTACTACAGTCTCACACATGTTTCACTAGTTTCAACTCATGTGAAGCAGAAACTTGAAAATGTCAAGTGCAGGCTTAGGAGGATCTCATGTAAAGATAACAACATGGTCTCTAGCAGAGGTTAGCTATCTCTCCAGACAAGCTCTAGATGTTGTATGACTATATTTGAACAGGTTAGCATGAGCTCTCAGCTCTGGTCAGGATATTGTTTTTTACAAGCCCTCCCTTGGGTTAGGGTTAGGATAAGTTTTAACTAGTTAGAATGTTAGCTACCTTGCCACCCAACTCTTGGCCAATCTAGAATAGAATAAGAAATACTTTATTAATCCCCAAAGACAAACTTGTGAAATATGATGAGCAGCTGGGCAGCCAGAAGCAACCTTCTACTGTCTGTCTTTGCTGCTTGTTAGCCTACATGTAGATTGAGATCTGCTATCAGTCTGATCTCAATTTGGTATTAAAACCAGGTGTTAATGTCTGTCTATGATGTCATCAGTGACATCAGTCTTTGGGTATTAGTTTTTCCATTGATGCCACTGTTTGACACTGTGTCTGCTGTTTACAGTGTTTCATGTTTTGTGCCATTTCTAAGATTTCCACTGCAAATAGAAACTTCCTGTAGTAGTAGTTATTGGAATAGTTCTGCTGCTATCTGTTGGGGACCAACAATCCCCCCCCCCCCCCCCCCCCCCCCCCCCCCACCCAAAATAAAAAGATTAAAAAAAAAAAGAGAGAGAGAGATAGCTGCATAGAACTGTTAACATCCCCTCCTACCAGTTTTGGACCAGACCAAGAGCTCAACTCTCCACAGACACATCAAGGCTACACACACACACACACACACACACACACACACACATACACATATTCTCTCTCATTCATAGATGTCCTGAGGGAATAGACAAGCAAGCTTTTCTCTCTTTAGGTCACTGGGTCACTCACTGTTGCTCTGGGGGATGGTACATGTGTGTGTGTGTGTGTGTGTGTGTGTGTGTGTGTGTGTGTGTGTGTGTGTGTGTGTTCATGCTCCTGTGAGGTCAGGGGTCAACCTGTAGTTTTATCTCCTCCCCTGCCAGATGATGACAGTGTGTGTTTGTTTTTTGGCGTTATGACAGATATCCTCCATGGACAAGAGGAGTTAAAAGTTCTCTGTTTTGCTGAATGTGGAATCATCCAGCAAGTGGGTGGTGATGGAATTGGTGGGAATGGTGTTTGAGGCGGTGCTGGAGGTGAGGATGGTGGTGATGGAGGTGGTTATGGTTGTGATTGAGGTGATGATGGTGGTTGCTTACAAAGCTTCAGCCATCATTGTGTGTACAATAGGCCTACAAGAAGTTATAATGCTGTTTCATCTGGACAGAATGAAGGTAGAGAGCTAGTTAGCTGAGGCTAGCTGGATAGCATGCTAACTTCATTATATGGCCCAAGGCTGGTTAGCCCTGGGGCAATTTCAGTAGATCAATTTCATCAATTTTCATATCAATTTCAGCAGATATGGCTGGGGATAGGTGGTTAGCATGTCATCTTCAGCAGAGGACACATTAGTGTTTCTTTTGTCCTTGACTCAGCTTTGATGAATAAAGAAATTAAGTTTGTTAATGTTTCCCCTGGATGGTGAATAGGTGCTATTGCTAACGTTAGCTGTGTAGCTGTAGGTAAACAGATAGGCTACTCCTTTGAATGTGTTGGTTCAAACACCGAGGGTGTGTTTGTTTTGGTGAGCTACTTTTCCTTGGGAATGTTTGTTTTATGAAACACAGACCTTTATTGGTTTGTTTGATTCACACTTTAACACTGAAGACTTGGGTTAATTTCTGTACATGTGCTCCACAGCCAGAAGCTTGATGGGGAATGTTTGGTTTTGTTCATGTAGTGACAGTCAAGTTGTAGGGTGGAGTTAGACCAAGGCTGAAAGATATGTTTGAGTTCAGCAGGATGTCAATGGAAGAGAGGCACTTTTTTTTATCCTTTGTTAAGCTTGGCACTGACCTTAACCCTGTAGTCCTGATTCTGACCAGGTGGATGGCACCTGATCAGGGACCCTCTGGGCCCTGTGGAGGAGACCCAGAACCCACCTCAGGGACTGTGTGAAAACACTGGGATCGTAATTGGTTCCTTTCTTCTTTATTACAACCTGGTGGTGGGTAACTCAGTCACAAACCTGTGCTTGACTTTAATCTATATAGAGTTCTATCCAGGAAATGTCCTGGAGATTATTGAGATGTTACAGATGATGGAGAGATCCAGAGACAGTCTATTGGCTGGCTGGTGTCAGTGAGCAGGTTCACTATGGCTTAAACTGTACTGCCGTCCAAGGACAGAAACAGACTCTGAATATTTATATAGGTTTCTGATCAGATTTACATTCACTGTCATCACTGCTCTCTACCCCCCCCCCCCCCCCCCCCTAACGCTCTCAGCCTTTTTAAATTTGTTGTCAAGGAAACCAAAATGGAGACACAGACAGAGCCACCATCTCTCCACCCCCCCCCCCACCCCCCGTCTCTCTCTCTCTCTCTCTCTCTCTCTCTCTCTCTCTCTCTCTCTCTGCTGCCGCCCGCCGCTCACACACCGGGCTGCCCACAGAACCAAACCGAGCGGATCTAACCTACTTATCTGTCCTGAAGCGGCAGCCCGTCGGTCTGCGGTCGGTTTGCTGTTGGTGTGTCTGTGGGTCCGAACCGTTCCGCTCCGGTCCGGCCCGTGCTGTGGTTGTGTGCACGCGCGTGCATGCGTATGTTTGGAGCTGACCCGGTTTCTTCTACTTCTGTGGACCGGGAGAGCCGCTCTCTCCCCGCACCAACATTTTCTTTAATGACCGGATTTGTGTTTTGCTGCGCGATGTACATGGACAGAAGCAGCCTGACCAGGGGTGAGTCTGCATCTGCATCGCGCTCACACACGCGCGCGCGCGCGCACGCTCGCACACAAACACACACGCACACGTAGCTGCTGACAACCGCTGCACAAACGCGCACGCGCACACAGCTGCAGCCTCATCAAAACTGCGATTAATTTTTATTTGATTTCTGCAGAAACACCACACTGATAATGAAAATAATGTCATGATGGTGTTGTGGGGGTGGAAATGACAAATGCGCGCCCACATAGGCTGTCAGGCACGTGCATACACTGACCGACATCTCGCTGCAGTGAATGTAGGCTAGTATGGCTGCGTGATACTGCGTCTGCCAGATGTGGGGCTCTGCTGCGGCTCTCAGATCAGCTGATCAATGATCAATACATGCTTTATTCCATCAACACACGGGCATCAGACAGATTCAATAGACAAGATCCAGACTGTTTGTGTGTGTGTGTGTGTGTGTGTGTGTGTGTGAATGTGTGTGTGGATGAACAGCAGGATGGAGGTGGTATTAATAATTAGCATGTGTGCAGTGTTGGTTTGTTTCTGCAGACAGATGACACACCCCCTCCACCGCCACCACCACACACACACACACACATAGGGTGGTGCAGAATCAGAATCTCGTCATGTTAACCCTTGATACGGTGTTGGTGGTGGTCATGCACGGACAATCACCTGGTGTTAACACTTGATCTGTGGCTGATCAGGAACTCCAGTGATTACATTGTAATGCAGCAGAACAGCTGGCCTGAGATCAGACCAGAAGACAGACAGACCAGAACCTCCATGACGATTGACATCTATATAGCATAAAGCAACTGTAACACAACTGAACCGTCATCAGTAATGCTAAGAACCTTATCAAGTGAATTAGACTGAACAGTGCTGTTCAGCACAGAGGAAAACATTACACATCACTCACATAGCACACAACAGTGACACATAACAGACCAAACAACACAAACACATGTGTTGTTCCCTCAGTGACAATGTAAAGGACATCCGCAATCACTGCAAAACATTTAGAAGATGAAATGCCTGCATGAACCTCCTAATATATGATCAATAGAACCTCCCAAAGAATAATTAGAAGCTGGAATCTTTTAAGTGAGAACAAGAACCATCTAAATGACTAGAACCACCCATAGAAACCCCATAACCTCTTATGGATTCGCTAAATCCACCCAAAGATCTGAGGGAGCCTCTGTAATGACAAATAGACAACAAGAACCCCATAAAGAACATACAGAACCCTCCTTAAGGATGACTAATCAGGAATAACCTAAATCCACATCACTGGCCAATTGAATCATTTAAAATCTTCATTGAAGCCCCCAAAAGATTTCTAGAGCAATGTAAAGCACCAGTAGAATCCCCTCTAAGACCTCTATGATCATAAGGGCCTGTAGAACCCTCTTGAGGATGAACCGAGTCCCAGAATTCACCATTTATCAATAGGACCACTTAAAGGACCACCACAGGATGACTTGAAGATCCTTAAAACCAAATACAGATTGTGAATTAATGGGCAGATTGATGATGGGTGACAGGTGGCATGTGGAAGATGTGGATTTAGTCCTGGTAGTTGTGTGAGCAGAGCACACAGAGCTCAACTGTCAGTCACAGATGTGTGATCTGGTATTCTGCAGCAGTGAAGGTGCAGAGAGAATATTTTGATTTTCATGAAGCAACTGTGGTGTTCTATTCAGGTGCAGCATCTGGTTCTGATGAGGCTTGCGATGTAACATGCATCACTGACATACATTTGGGTGTGTGTGTGTGTGTGTGTGTGTGTGTGAGGGGGGTGACAGTGGTGCTGCATCAACCTCGATGTATTAAAGGAACAGTCAAGCATTTCTTGTTCTCAGCTCTGTGTACTGAGAGAGATCCTGAATGGGGTTAGCTTAGCGCAGCGCATGAAACCAGAAACATAGGAAGCTGTTAGCTAAGATTAAACAGATCATAGAAACCTACCTTCCCAGACTTCAATCCCAGAAATATTGATACAAGTATCATCTGTGAATACTCACCAGAATCTTGCTCATGGAGAAATATCTTTTACTGTGTGCATGCTCTTGTGTTTGTGTGGGCGGAGCTCACTGACTGAAAAATATTGAGTAGTGAGACAAAAAACCAACCCAGCTACTGACAAACCTGCCTATCAAGACAGAGCAACTGACATGATATGCTGCAAACTTACTAACTACATATTTGCCAGTCTAACGGACCCACCCATTGATCTGCTGCTTTGATTATTATTTGTACCATTATACCAACCAACCAACCAACCAACCAACCAATCGGCCAACAACCTCCTGAACCAGCCTCCTTCATGCTGACCTATATCAGGCATGAGCAACCTATTCCACAAAGGGCTGGTGTGGCTACAGGTTTTCTATCCAACCAAGCAGCAGCACACCAGACTTGATTGATCAAACTATGTGATCTTTGTTGGTTGGAACAAAAACCTGCAGCCACACAGCCCTTTGAGGAATGGTTTGCCCATGCCTGACCTATATACCTTCAGACTGGCCTGTTCACCTACCTGCTAACCAGTCTTCTTATCTTCCTATTGCCCAGTGACCTCAATAGTAAATAGAGGAAGTTTGGTAGGGTGGTGAATGTTCAATAATAGCTTTATGGCTCAAAAGTTACAGATGTTTAATGAGGTGTGTAGGTGCCAGTTTGTACCGGTTTTAATGTTTAGTTTTTTTCATGCTATATATGGTCACATACGGGGATGTGAGTCATGTGGTGGTGGTATGTCAGCAGGTAGTGGTAGTAACATCAGCTGTTCTTCACCTGGTGTTGTGTGGATGAATGAACTGAGAGGGTGGGGGGGGGGTGTGTGTGTGTGTGTGGGGGTCCTCTTAGCTGACCCCTGGATATCGCAAACCAACAATTAAAATGCATTGACTCGTTGTTTTTAGGACTGTGGGAAACATTTCACTGCTTGTGTTTTAAGCTTCAATACATATACAAGACCGGCAATTTTTGGAGCAATGTTTTATTGACCAGCCCGCAAGTCTGGCATGTCAAGTCTTTGGTGTTATTTTATGGTGACTGTGATTGAACTATACATTCCGGTGGTGCATCTGCTTTGAGGCATATTTACTTCTCCTGAACCCAATTAGATTCAGAGGGTTAGACTTTCTGCTCAAGCTCAACAACCCTGTGAGATCTAGACCACTGACAGACCTGGATTTTCCAAATGTGGCAGTGGTGATGGCATGAGAGCACCTGAGCACAACCTTAGGAAGGATATGAGGGGTGAAGGAAGATGACAGCGCCAGTGTCATAGTCTTTGCCTTCAGTCATCCTGACTAATAAGACTGAGGAACTTCAGCTTCCTGTTCTCCACCAACACAAGTTCAGAGACAGTTCCTGGCTATCATACTGTGAAGACATTAGTGGTCTTTTAGTCTGACTCACTGGATGTGAGCTGTAGGTATGAACCTGTCAGTGTGTGCCGAGTTATCCTCTCTCTCATCTTTATCTTGTTACTGTTTTCAAAACCTCCTTCTCCTCAGTGAAGAACAATCCCAGAGCTGCGGCATTCACACTGGACATAAGGAGTTAGGTTAAGGTCTGTATTCTGTGCAGTCACATAGTCTACACACTTTACACTGGAATAAATGTGTAAAATTGTCCTTAAAGAGAACACATTACAGAAAATGAGCATAAATCTACATATAGATGTTCCGCCAAGACAAGTTGTCCTCAGATACCATTTAATGCACAGTATTGTGTCACTGCAGTATTGATCATCTGACAGGTTTCTGATCATTTATGAATTATTCATCAGTCTGAGAGGATAAAGAAATCAAGAGCTCAGCAGAAAGCATGAAAATAAAGCTGTGTCCTGGAGGACCTATGACCTAGAGTATTGAGGTCCTGGATAATTACTGTCATAGAGGGCAGATGACCCAGAGAACAGTTGATCTTGAAGACAGCGTACCTGGAGGACTGAGATCCTGGAGAGCTGATGGCCAGGGGCCATATTTATCAAGCTTCTTAGAGTTACTCCTAAGAACACTGCTAAGAGTTGACTTATGAGTAAAAAAAAATCTTCGCTGGAAGCTGCATTTAAGAGTGTCTTACACTTTTAGCAAAGTGTAGAACTGAATCTTAAGTGTTGGTCTCAGAGTTGAGTTACGACAGTACTATGTGCTGTAAAAGGAATTTTGGATGACGTCACTCCCAAGTCCATAGGAATGACCAATCACTGAAGGGAGTCCGTTATGTAGGAATATAGAAATATCTCAGTGAATAGTTAAATGGCCAATGGGATTGTAATGTCAAAATGTGGTTGAATACAATATAATAATAATAATACATATATATATATATATATATATATATATATATATATATATATATATATGTATATACATCGGGAATGAATCAAAAATAAATGTTCCAATTCATTAATTCAGTGTTACATTGTTGCATTTTTCCAGTGGTGAGAAATCAAAATCAAAGCATTGTGATGACCTTTGGTTCTGCCATGAAAGCTCTGCTGCATCAGGTTACTGGTGAGGTGACGTCCCTTATTAAATAAATGACAAGGATGATACCTGCTCTGTCCAAATGATATTGTTCAATCAACTGCTCATCATCAAACAAAGCAAGAGTGTCTTTCTGCTCCAGGATTCACCCACATCTCTCTCACCTCAGTGCCATCCCCTAACTCCTAACCACTTAGAACACCTCTTGAATGACCAGGAGAGGGAGGTAGGGGTGACTCTTGGACTTGAGAAAGTTGATAATGTCCTGGAGGGCTGATGACTTGGAGAACTACTGAGGACGGCTGTAGCTGAAATGCGTCCTGTGACTGCTGCTGTGCCATTTGCATTAAAAGAAAGTATTAACTTATTGAGAGTGCTGTCAGTTTTCTACACGTTGGAGAACTGCTGACCAGGAAGACTAGGTATGTTGAGGACCACTGACCGGAAGAACTGTGTACTTGTATGACTAGTGACTTGGAGAACTGACGACCTACTGGTGATGGCGATGACTGTTCAATTCATTTTGACTCACAGTGGATGATTAGTACTGGTGATGGTGGTTTGATTTGGTCTGTGTTTGATTTTCTTCAAATTATGTTTTTACTAGTCAGCTAATGTTTTCTGGTATTTATATTTGGCAAATTACATGGCTCTGATGCCTGAGTCTTAGCCACTCTTCTGGAGCATCGTGGGAATTGTAGTACAGTCGATCTGACACAAACATCCTCTTTGGGGTGAAGTTGTTAAGAGGTCAAGAAAATTTAAGTTGTGACTTTCACATAACTGTGGTCTTAACATTTCAGGTTTATGTTGAAAGTGATGTTTTTGTTTTAAATGATCAGGAGGGATTCAGCCAATGAGCTGCTCTCATTAGACAGACAAACCACCAGACACCATATGGAAGCTATTACTGAGTGTGCATGTGTGTGTGAAATCAGCTGATTGTAAAAACAGCCACACCACCACTAGTAGGTAACACACACACACAAAACCTTGTATTTCTGTCTTTGTAAGGACACTAGATCATACAGTATAAGCCCCTTTCTCTAACCATAGCCATTTCAACTAAACTAATCTCAGCCATTAACCTCAACTTAACACTAACCTTAACTTGAGCAGAGCTTGAACAAGAGTCTAACCTGAACAAAAAGAACAGGTCCATCTGAAACAGGTCTTTAGTTTCTTGTGCTTGAAATTCTTGTGCTTCAGTATCAGTTACTGTTTTAATTCAACTCATATAAAAAGTGTAAAGGGTGACAGGTGAGGTATGAGCTGTACACAGTGTGTGATTCCCAGGTGATGTGAGTAAGGTTGGACTGAAATTTAGTTTCTAGTCTCACATGAATTGTATTTTAATGTGGACAAATTAAGTCCTCCCAGATGAGTCTGTGATATTTACTCTTGTAAATCCTCACCTAATCATCAAACCACAAGAGGCTTTCATTTTGTGTTTGTGGTGGAAGAGGCGTGCCCTTTACCTTGCAACATCATGATCATCATGTTCACCTGTCCCTCTCCAGGTCCCTCCTCCTCCAGTCCCAGTTTGCTGACAAAGAGTCTCTCGCTGGAGCCATCCTGCTCTCCGTGTGGCCACGAAGGGGCATTGGACGCTGACACTCCCCAGCAGCCGAGCTCTGACCCAGGGACCAGCTTCTCCTCCCTGGAGGGTGGGGTGGGGCTAACAGACCGTCGAGGGTCTGCTACCGGGCTGCTACTGGTCAATGACACAGGACCACCAGAGCTTCCAGCTACCACAATTACACCACCGAGCAAGAGCCGTCCACCGCTGCCCGGGCCCAAACCTCAAGGTGAAACACTTCACGCATTCATCTGTTTTTATTTAAAGGTCAAAAACACTCATGGCATAACTGACCTGTGACCCCATCCTCCACAGTCCCCCCGAAACCTCCGCACCTCCAACAGCAGGCAGGGACATCAAGGCCACGTCCCAGGGCTCCAGACAAGCCACTCCCTCCTCCCCCACCCTGTAGACCCCTGCCAGCAGACCCTCGAGGGGGACGCTCTCCACCAACACGTGGCGATGGCACGGCTTCCCCAACGTGTGTCTTGTCACTCATTGAGAAGTTTGAACGGTGAGTTCTGATTGGTCGGAGGTGTGATGTCATCATTTAAATTTGTTTTTGAAAGTTACTTTGCAGTTATTATTGATGGGTGTTGAGTGTGTGTTTGTATTTATTTATCGTGTTCTAATTGTGTGTTTGCAGTGAGCAGATCATTGTGGTTCCTGACATAACTGGGGGGGCTCTGTGTCCCCGCCTCCCTGACACCCCATCTTCTCTCTCCTCCTCTCGACCTTCATCACCGCCATTGTCATCATCACATGCCGTGCCACCAACTGATGAGAAGCCACCCTCTGAAGTCAAAGATCAAGATGACATCACAGAGGGGGATGATGAGGGGGAAGGAAACCTACATAATGATGAAGGTGATGGTGATGATGACAATGATAATGATGATGATGATGATGATGATGACGAGGAGCTGGTGGCAGCATGTCGTGATGACCTCCACCAGAAGCGATTGTCCATGGAATCGGGTTACAGCGCCTCAGAGAAACACCTGGAGGATGATGTGGTTGCCGTTGAGATAAGAGACCAACAGCAGCAACTGCTGCTCGGCCAGTCAGATCTCCCCTCAGAACGTCTGTCCCTCCCCTCCTCACAGACGGATGGGAAGTTGGCCAATCGGGACAGTGGGATCGACAGCATCAGTTCTCCTTCGCACAGTGAGGAGCTCTGCTTTGCCGGTGTGGACGATGCAGGTGTAGCTTATCCCTGCAGCCCTGCCCTCCTGCCCCGCCTCTCCAGCTCATCCTCATATGCAGGAGAGAGTGGTGAGGGGGAAGGAGAAGGGGATATGAGAGGAGGGGCAAGAAGGAGGAGAGAGTTCAGTGAGGAGGGAGACAGTGACTTGGAGGAGGAAGAAGCGGAGCTTACTCTGGTGCTGCCACCCCCCAAGACGGACAGACAGGATTCTGCTGAGGTGAGTCTGAGTCTCTGTTTATAGGACGTTGCTGGGTTTTGCAGATGTTTGATGCCTTGTTTCTGTCCAGATGTCTGTCCAGCAGAGGGTCTTCAACATAGCCAATGAGCTGCTGCATACAGAGACTGCCTACGTCTCCAAGCTCCACCTCCTGGACCAGGTGAGTCACCTACACAGGACCTGGAACACCTGTCTCTCTGTCACACTGCTAAGTGTGCCACTGTTGCCAGGGAAACCTCACTGTATTTACTGCTGTGAACAGTTTCAGGAGTTCTACAGTAGAAGGCTGGTGGTAGTTCATGGACCAGTCTCTAAACCATCTGCTGCTTTCCTCTTGCAGGTCTTCTGTGCCAGACTCATGGAGGAGTCCCGATCTCGCTCCTCCTTCCCCTGTGATGTGGTTCAGGGAATCTTCTCCAACATCTGCTCCATCTACTGTTTCCATCAGCAGTTCCTACTGCCGGCGCTGCAAAAGAGGATGGAGGAGTGGTGAGGATGAGTTTCTGCCTCTTCCTCTTCTGGTCCTAGTCCTCCTCAGGATTCACTCTGACTCTTATCATCCTTTGTCTGCAGGGATTCAAACCCACGGATTGGGGACATCCTGCAGAAGCTGGCTCCTTTCCTTAAGATGTACGGAGAGTATGTGAAGAACTTTGACCGAGCCATGGAGCTGGTCAACACCTGGATGGAGAGATCGGTTCAGTTCAAGACCATCATCCAGGAGATCCAGGTCCAGATCTCTGTTGCTCTTCAGTCTGATGAGAATGATTGGGTTGTTTATTCTGTCAAGATGTAAACAGCTGTGTGTGTGTCTTTGTGTACAGAGGGAGGAGCGTTGTGGTAACCTGACTCTGCAGCACCACATGCTGGAGCCCGTTCAGAGGATTCCACGCTATGAGCTTCTACTCAAAGACTATCTTCACCGGCTGCCAGAGGATGCCCCAGACTACAGGGATGCCCAGAGTATGAGAAACAAACACACCCAACACCACTGCACCGACAGACTCTTCTGTTGGCTTGAACAAGCTCATGTGTAGCAACACACAGGCCAGTCAGACCCTGAGAACCTGTCCTGAATCCCACCATCTGACATGAGAATGAGGATTATTAAAGCAGCAGCAGGACATCTGTAGATCACACCGCGGATGGTGGCAGCTACTCTGAACCTAGGGCCCTGTCAAGTTAAAGACTTGATGTGAGACCTCATGAGGGAGGTCTGTAAAGATTACATGGTCATAAAGTTTGTACTGTATAAAAATGGCCCAAAGGAACCACTGCAGACCCTCGTAGACGGGGGTAGAAGATAAACATGACAGGGGCCTCACAGTTGGACCAATCTGTGCAGGTCTGTGGTCTGTTAGTAGATCTGATTAAACCACCTACAGTAGGTGATTAAACCACCTACTGGACCATCTTCTGCATGGTTGTCATCATTAGGTAAAGAGACCTGGTCTGAATCTCTGTAAACTCTGTCTTCTTGTCTGCAGAGTCTCTGGAGCTCATTGCCACAGCAGCAGAACACTCCAACGCTGCCATCAGGAAGATGGTAACATACACACACACACACACACATGGGGAAAGATATAACTATGACTCAGATGAAACTCTGTCATTAACTGTCACTTCATCTTTAATTAAACTGCTCTCATCACACTCATTAAGAAAGCTGCTGCTGGTCCTCCATGTGTTTCTGTGTTTGATTTACCTCCATCATGGTTGTCCTGTTAGTTAGAGCTACACAGGAACTCTGTAGCTGCAGGTATTGTATGGTCTTATTTGCTCAAATCTCAGATATCCATGGTAACCAGGTGATCTTTACAGTGAGTCAGTGTTACCCACCACCTGGTTACAGACCAAAGAAAGTGAACTGAACCTCATCTCTCCTCCATTTATCATGTTTGTCCATTTTATTTCTGTTCTACCCTGTCACAATTTTTGAGCACATGAGCACATAAAAAATGCACACACGCACCTCAGTGTCAGTGATTGGGACATCATATCATCATGTACAGGTGTTCACCATCACCTGTGGATCTTTGTTTGACTCTCCCTGTGTCTCTATCTCTGTCAGGAGCGAATGAGGAAGTTATTGAAGGTGTATGAGTTGTTGGGAGGAGAAGAGGACATTGTTAACCCAACTAACGAGCTCATTAAGGAAGGACACATCCTGAAACTGTCCAACAAGAACGGGACCACGCAGGACAGATACCTCATACTAGTATGTCCTCTGTCCACCTCTGTTTTTGCCTTTATTTATATAGGACTCTTCTGTCCACTGTCCTGCAGTAACATTATCTCTTTGCAGTTTAATGACAGGTTGCTGTACTGCGTCCCCAAGCTACGTCTGATTGGTCAGAAATATGGTGTCCGCGCTCGCATTGACGTGGACGGCATGGAGGTGAGACACACAGGTCTCTCCTCTGACATCTGTCTTCTGACCTCTGTCTTCTGAATTCTGTCCTTTGACCTCTGATCTCTGATCTCCGTCCTTTGTTCTCTGACCTCTAGCTAAAGGAAACCAGCAGTGTTGCTGTCCCCAGGACATTCCTGGTGTGTGGGAAGCAGAGGTCCCTGGAGCTTCAGGCCAGGTACAGACACATTTTACTACTGTTACTGTGAACCAGGCCTCCTAAAGTCCTGTTGACCTCTCCCTGTCTTTGTCTCTGCAGGACAGAGGAGGAGAAGAAAGACTGGATCCAGGTAGACACACAGTCCTGGTTTCTGCTCTCTGTACAGGACCCTGTGAGCAGTCTGGTGTTCAGTTACTTTGACAACAGCAGATGTTTACATTAAAATCACTGCAGGATCCCACCACTTTTCCAGGAAGACTTTTATTGTGAAACAGCTGCAGGAAGTAATTAGATATGGCTACTGTTAGAGACCCTTTGGACCTGGATTTATCACTACTACTTCTCTCTCTCTCTCTCTCTCTCTCTCTCTCTCTCTCTCTGTCTCTCTCTCTCTCCTCTCTCTCTCTCTCTCTCTGTGTGCAGGCAATCCAGGCGACCATCCAGAGACATGAGCAGATGGTGGAGAGCTTTAGACATTTGACCTGTTCACTACGAGATGATGAGTCCACACCACCTCACTCCCCGGTAACACATCCACACACATAAAGAAGCACCTGCAGACCTGGAAACATTTTCCACACCAATCTTCAGTATACACAAAACATCTGTCCAGCTGTCAGCAGCTGTTCATAGGACATGTCTCCCTCAGAGCTGTGTGGAGCTTGGGAAACGAGCGCCGACTCCGATCAGAGAGAAGGAGGTAACTCTGTGCATGAAGTGTCAGGAACCATTCAACTCCATCACCAAGAGACGGCACCACTGTAAAGCCTGTGGACATGTAGGTCCATCGTCACACTTTTGAATGACATTGTACCAAGAGACACCTTCACTGATCATCTGTGTGTTGAACCCAGGTGGTTTGTGGGAAATGTTCGGAATTCCGTGCTCGATTGTCATATGACAACAACCGCACCAACCGTGTCTGTGTGGACTGCTACGTCACACTGGTAGGAGTGCTGCCCTCACCTGCCACATTGACCAGCAGCACCCAGAGGAGGCGCTCCATCCTGGAGGTTAATGTAACATCACTATGAGCTGTTTGTACTAATAATTTGACATTTCTGATCCTCACTAAAGCTGAGTTTCTCTCATCTCCACAGAAACAGGCCTCCCTGGCAGCAGAGAACAGCGTGATTTGTAGTTTCCTTCACCACATGGAGAAAGGAGGGGGGAAGAGCTGGCAGAAGGCGTGGTTTGTCATCCCTGAAAATGAGCCGCTGGTGCTCTACATTTATGGAGCTCCACAGGTACGTTACTCATTCCTCCCACTGGTCTGTGAGACATTACCCATGATGCACCCTGGGGTGTCCTTGTGTAGAACACAGATGAGCTGTTTCTATTTCTCCACCAGGATGTGAAGGCACAGCGTAGTGTCCCTCTGATTGGCTTTGAAGTCTCTCTACCTGAGTCATGTGACCGTCTAGAGAGACGCCATGCCTTCAAGATCTCCCAGAGTCACCTGACCCTGTACTTCAGCGCTGAGGGGGAGGATTTACAGCGGCGATGGATGGATGTCCTGTCAAGGGCTGGGAAAGGGGAAGAGTTTCAGGTCCACCGGCCAATTGTGGAGAGTCTCGAGGAGGAAGGGGAGGAGCTGGGGGCTTCAGCAGAGGGCGAGAACACGTGATTCTGTTGAACAAGGAACGATAACGATGCTGAAGATAAATCCCAATTGGAATCCAGTGCAAAACCAGTGCATACAGTCGTAGCTAAAATAGACTTTAAACACACACACGTGCACACTCACACTCACACCCACACACACACACACTGGGCTCTCTGTATATTTAAAGTGGTTTGTCTGCATGATTTCTCTTTGCTGTCGATACAAGATGGTGGATCTTTATCTTGGTTTACCTGTGTTTCACCTGTGAGGTAAGGTGGGTGGAACCTCTGGTCACACAGTTACCTTGTCATCATTGTAAACTGTCACAGTATACTTTCAGACTCACAACAAAACATCACTCTCATGGATTTCCTCCCTCAGTTTGTCTGTGGCATGTCTCTTAACGCTACAACAGTACCCATTAACCCCAGCTGCTGTTGCCATGGAGATTCCTCCACCCAGAGCAGTGACATTAGAGTTGCATCATATTGAGAAAGCTGGCCGAAAATCCCATACAAACATTTAAAATGGATAAGTTTGTCCAGTGAGTTTAACCCTCCCTCAGCTGCACAGCAACAAGAATTTGAAGTTCTCTGAATACTTTCAACCCTCAATCACATAGAAACAGATCCGGTGTCTGTAGTTCTGAGTTCAGTGACGGACCAGTGAAGTACCCCAGCTTCTTCATCTTTTGTGGTGTCCATTTACATTTTAGTCTCCAACTCACTTTGTAACAACCACAGTTATTATGAGTTAATTATTTAACATATGGTTCTCTAGAGTCACAGAGGTGAAAGGTCACTGTTTATCACTATATTCCCAGAACCAGCAGAGAACAGTTGAAGATCAAGTCCAGTCCTCAGTCTGTTACCAGCTCTCAGCATCATGATTTCCACAATCCCCGAGCCTCTACACAACCTGCTCATATGTGAGGAGATGGACAACAAGCCAGGACCATGACCTGCAGTGAGAGTCTGGATAGAGGCTGGTGGATCTGTAGCAACAGGATTGAACCACCTGTGGGCCCAGCCTTATTATAATCCAACCCGGTTCTTAGTCACATTCATATCAGTCAAATGAGTGCATGGTCAGTTCATCTGGCGCTCATCCAGGAGAAAAGAGTCCTGGTCCTGGATGACCTCAGTCTGCCTTGAACCTGACTGTGGCTCAGAATCTGTGAACAGTAATGTTGATGTCATCTGAGGTTTCACAGAATTGTCTGATATAATTGAACATCTGAGCCCATAAAGACTTGTACTGTGTGTTTAGCTTATCTCTCAATGAAAACATTTGGAATGAATTAACAGGCACATACTGACATACACAACGCCCTCCCCATACATAGATGCACAGACACACACACATACACACTACCCCATCCCCCGCCGCCACCACCACCCACCACCACCACCACACCTTGAATCAGTCCCACAGAGAACTGTGTCACCTCAGACAATCAGAGATTAGAGAAGTTCCTTCTCTGTTTTTAAAGACAAAGGTTTAGCTGGGGTTCAGCAGGAAATGGATATAAACTATGAGACTGTCAGAAGAGAAGGAGAAGAAGAAAAAGAAGACTGGTCTATCCTCTTAAAATGCACTTAAACGACAGTTCTTGATTTTTAATTCAAATTTTCCCTGAAGAAAAAAAAATTACAAATTTCTATTATTCTTCTGTTTTTGACCTTTTAAAGCTTCCTGTCCCCAAAGACTGCTTCTGTCTGACCTTCCAACCTGCCCATCACATCACCTACATTTCCCAGCATCCTGGGAGATGTGGACTTTCTGTTAGTGCAGGTGGTTCCTCACTGTCTTGGAGAAACCTGATCAACACCTTGGGGATTAAATATTTTAACTTAGTTTGGAAATAATCAGAGATCCAGTGATGGGCCTGAGAGATAAGAGGTTTCTGCAGGACACTGATGATGTCAGACCCAGGTGGTGGAGAAGGTGGAGTTGGTGGTGGAGGGTTTTATGAGTTGTAAGATGTCTGTGGAGTTTTTAAAGACAGTTTGATGCAGATGCAGAGATCAAGAGTTTCTGAGAAGAACCAGAAACCAGACTGGACCGAACCCAGGTCTGGTGGACTCACTGGTATATGTGCCCCTTTTGATGGAAATTAATCCAGCGATTAGATGGAGCTGATCTGAACTGAAACCAGAAGAAAAGACTAGTTGTTTTTATCATCTTCACTTCCAGTGGTCCAGTATTTCTGTCTCTGTAAATAGCTTTTGGACAAAGTGTTTTGATAGTTAAAGTAAATACTATGAATATTGTTATTGTTATTCTGATGATTCTAAATGAAAAGAGATGTGTTGGATATTTCTGTGTTCATGAGTCTGGGTTGTGTTTGATGTTTGCTTGATGCAAGAAGAAAACAAAGAGTAAGCATTTTGTAAATATAATTTATTCTCCTGTGACCCTGTCCCTCCCCCCAGTCATGTGACTATGTAAAGGTTCAAGGTCAACCCTAACTGTTCCTCCACACTCAGCAGACCTCCACACAACCAGAGCCCAGCAGATGGTTTGGGGTCCAGCAGTCATGTTGACTCTACAGGGTGAAGATCAAAGTAAAAATTTGGCATTTTGAGAAATCCTCAGGGTCTGTGTCTCAGAGTCCTTTAGATGGAGACAACTCTCATCTCTGTCAGCCCAGTGCAAAGAGAGATGTGCAGGACGTAGTCAGCCTAGTTTAGCATAAAGATGGATTTAGGTTTTCTGTCTGAAATTTTAGAATGATTTTAAAAGGTACAGCACTTTGAACCTTCCTCTGGCTAGCCTGACCAAAATGATTTCCTTAATCCAGCTAAATACTAGTTGACTGAGGGCAACTCTAGCTAACGAGGCTAATCCGAAGTTAACAAGTAAACAGTAGTTTTGAGGCTACAGTTAGACAACAGTGGGAATGAGCTGATGTTCATGTTGTTCTCACGATATTGAATATTTAATCACCGCCAATTGCTGTGCATAACTGGATTTCTCAAAATGTCGAGTCCTCTTTAACCCCTACCTCCGTCACAGTCCAGTGCTCAGTCTGTGGGCATGGCTCTGGTTGTCATGTTTTTGGTGTGTTTTTTGGCATGTAAAGCAGACTCCAGTGGTGTATCATCCTCTCCTCCCTCAGTGGAAGGAAATGGCCAGTAACTCAGCCTGAGAGTTCATCATCATCACCACAATCACCAGTTGTTTGATGTGGTGAATAATGTTTTCAGCATTAAAGAGTGATGTGTTGATGCTTTTTGTACAAGTTTTGCTTTTTCTGTTGTCAGAGACCTTTGGAGACTGGTTCTGACCAGTTTTGACAGGTTCTAACTGGTCCTGGCTGGTTCTGGCTAGCCCTGACTGGTCAAAACTGGTTCTAACTCATTCTGACCACTCATAACTGGTTCTACCTGGTTGTGGCTGGTTCGGTCTGGTGCTGAGTGATCCTTAAGTTTTGTTATTTGTTCTGGAACCACACCAGGCCGCAACCACTTCCAGACCGGTCACACCAGTTCAAATCAGTTTTAATTACATTTGAATCGGACTACATTTTTATTGCATTTGTGGTTGCGCTACTAGCCATGGCAGAGTTCTGTGTCCTCCCCCACATTTCCACAGAAATGTTTGCAGCCAGTTAGGACCAGTTAGAGTCTGTACCAGTCAGTATAAATCTACTAGCAGCTGTGGTTAAAACCAGTTTGAACTGGTTCTGTCACACTGGACTGTTGATCTGTGACCCTCCTCGTTTACAGCCAATTCAGTTTTTGCCTTAAGTCTCTGAGTTGATTGAAGTTGTGCCAAATCAGATGAATTGATTGCTGTTTGTATTCAACTGTTAAGTCTGTGCTTCAATATTTATTTCTTATTTTTAATTTTTAATATGAACTGTTTTCACTGTTTGCTTTTTTTTTTTTTTTTAACTTCCTGTCTGTTGTGGTCCTGATAGTGTGTTTCTCTCACATCCTTCTCCTGTTTAGACCCTGTCACATGGTCACTGTTAACCATGGTTACCGAATGGAGAGATTAGAGTTTGTTTGAGGTCAGCTTCTGAAAGTCACAAACTTAAGATATGAGACACAAAAACACCACAAAGAGATAAAGTCTGAGCAGTTCTACACAGGAGAGGTGGGGGCCTCATACCAGTCTGTGCCACGGGGCCCATGTTCTCAGTGGGCTGTTCTCAGTGGTACTGTGATGAGGCTGAAACACACCTGAAACAAACCACAGGTTGATTATATGGATATAGATACATGTTTCTAATATGGCTTTTAAACAACCATTTATAGGAGGAACAGGTGGTGATGCCATGTAGCTGAATGACATTGTCATTATCTTTGACTTCTCACTATAGTAACTGCAGTCTGTGCAGTTAAAGTGTAGGTTTCTGGAGCAGCTTGTTACCATGGTGACCTTCAGGTTCCCTGAGCCTCATTCCCCGGTAACGGTTACCATGTTGCCATAGCAACCACTACTCTAGTTACCATGACAACAGCACCCACTACCATCTCTGTCCCTCTCAGTCTTGCGGGTGTAACAGCAACATGGTTGTGTCTTCTTCCTCTCCTTTTTGTTATGGTATCTTTATATGATTATTGATTATTGGTTGCAAGTTATTGGTTAGTGGCTGGCCACTGCCTTCCATCATTTCCATGTCTGTTTCTCATTATGCCCTTCTGTAAGAATATAAAAGGAGAAGTGATTATGAGGTTATTAATGAAATAAAATCATAAAAAATTGTTTAAATGACTGCAAGTATTTCTACTGTCACTGTTAACTTGTTACAACTACTAGTAATACTACTGCTGCTATAACTACTGTTACTACTACTCACTGCTGCTTCTACTACTGTTCTACTACAACCACAAGTATTTCTACTGTTACTGATCGTACTGGTACTATGATACTGTTACTGCGTTTTCCAGCCCCCTTGTGTCTCCTATCTGTCCCTCGTGTGTGTGTGTGTGTGCATGCATGTGTGCGTGTGTGCATGCATGCATGTGTGCATGTGTGTGTGCATGCATGCGTGTGTGTGCGCGTGCATGCGTGTGTGTGCGTGCATGCGTGTATGTGTTTGTGTGTGTGCGTGCATGCATGTGTGGATGCGTGTATGTGTGTGTGCCTGTCTTCCCTTCCAGGTCTTGGTCCAGTTGCACTCCTCCCAGTCACACCTCATCTCCTCATCAAGACACTCCTGGTTGCAGTCTTATTTAAATTGTGCCTTCACACTCAGCATTTGTTGAAGCATCTGCTCTACCAAGTGTTAAAGCATCGGCTCTTGTTGGAATGAGTTTTGTGGCTCCGTTTGGTGTCTATTCATCTGTTTCTACTCCAGGTCCGTCTCTGTCCTTCCACCTGTCTGTTTGTCATCTGGAGAAGCTTTTTGTAATTGCCTTTTCAGCAAAACCCACGCCTGCCTGTCCTTCTCTCAGCCCTGTCCTGTCTGCCATCTCTGTGTTTGTAACTGCACAATAAACTGTTAAAGACCTCTTTTGTCTCTGAGCTCTGAGTCTCTGACAACTACTACCAATGCTACTGCTACTGCTATCACTGTTAGTGTCATTACTTCTACTCCTAGTACTATACAATTTTGTGTTTTTTTTTTCTTTTACAAATTACTTCAAGGTTTCATTTGTTTTTCAACCATTTCCTGCCAGTCAGCCTCCAGCTTACAAGATCTGCTGTGGTACTTTCCAACTGCACCACTCACTCCAATGTAAACAGAGCAGAATTTCAGAAGGAAAACAGGAAGAATCCCTTATTTAAAACGCCACATGTGTGTTCAGTAGAGTCTCCTTTCACAGAGAATATAAAGACAGAAGGTAACGCTCTTCGATTGGCAGAGTTTGAAAGGTGTCTCAACATGGTCCCTGGTTTTAAGCAGGTGTGACTAAGCAGTTACTGTCATCACTATGGAACCCATTCACTGCAGCTAGCACAGCTGCTTCCTGAGATCAGCTGATTAGACAAAAGCATACAGATATGCAGACAAACACACACACACACACACACACACACACACACACACACATAAAATAACCTGGTATCAGTAGCCTATATAAGCAGTCCAGAGCAGCAGTCATTCATTCGTGATTGTAGTTTAGCCCTCTCTCTCTGTACATTATTATTATTATTATATCATAGGTAGCCTAAATATATTATTAATGAATACCATTTACTGTAGTTTCTATTATTACTATTATATAATCAACTTTATCAGAGCATTCAAACATACACACTGTCACAACTATGCTGAGGCTATAGTCACTGTCTGTCACCTTCTGTGTTTTTTCTTTCATCAGTTAAAAAAAACTTCCTTGAACATCACCCTGGCCAGCTCTGATTATCATATTAAAATCTGAGTCTGATCCTCTGCATAAAAAACTGGAATAAAAAAATGCAGCTCAGTCCCACTGTGTACTTCAAACTTCTGTCAGTGCTTCTACTGGAATTTACACTCCCTCTCTCATTTTTTCATCTCTTTTCATATGACCTCATCTGCGTCGTCTTACATATTCCAGCCAGAAGTACAATTTCCTCAGAAATGTCATTATTCTGTGTTGAGGAAGCCGTGACGTCACTGTAAAACTCACTGTAAAAAGGCAAACAACTGAAACTTTCACCTGTTCTCAACTCGCTGATTGGTCGGCTCTACTGTCACTCTGTGCTCGGCTGATCAGCTGGACTGACGCCACCCCTAGCGCCCCACCCCACCACCACTTCCCGTAACACCGAAGGCAAACAAACAAGATGTCTCACTCCACTCTCTCTGAGCCCTGAGGGGCAGCAGCAGCTCATTGGCTCTCAGAAAAGCTATCCGAATTCCTATTGGGTGGCAGCGATTATGGCAGCAGCTGATTGGTTCAGGGAGAGATCAGTCCAGTCTGTGAGCTCTGCCTTTTATAGGTGCCTGACACAGAAATAGAAAAGGTAGAAAACATGTGAGTAACATCCATGGATCCATACATCCATGGTAACATCAAGTAGCCTAGAGAAACTGCTACGAGACGCTGATGGAAATGATTCAATGAAAATTAATAACCATATCATTCATTTTAAAACAAACATCTGTTTCAACATCAACTGAAAGTTTGATTATGGACATGTGACTGTAGCTATTGGGAATTTTAATGATGATGACGATAGTGATGATGATTATCATCATCTCATTATTATGTCATTCATGTTGTCAATTTGACGTGTTAGAGTGTCAAATCTGACGCTGTGTCCTGTTTATGTGAAGTGTCTGTGTGACGTGTGTCTGATCTATGTGTTACAGCTCTGTGTTCACGGCTGTCTGTCCGTCTGTCTGCTTTGGTTGGAAGTCTGTGTATCAGCGTTCAGGATTCCCCTCAGCAGCGGACTTGAACCTGAGATCTGTTCATGTTCTTCCCCTGGAGGACTGGTCTTCCTCCAGGTCCCGGTTTCCCCCACACGGTTCCAGGATCCAGGTCTGGCTTGCTCTTGAATATGCCGCGGTGATTTCACAACACTTTGATCTTCAGTCCGGTCTCTGCTCGTTGAAACGTCTCTGTCTCTGGAGAAATGTCAGCTCTCACCCCGGACCAGATCGAGACCGGACAGCAGAGGCGAACCGGAGCCGAGCCGGAGCAGCAGGAGGCTGGGATCCTACAGCCGCAGACCGTGTTTGTCATTCTGGACTCGGCTGAAACACTCAATCTGGTCCAGTAAGTCCGGAAGTTCTGGAGGTTACCGTTATTTCAGCACTTCAAACCAAAACTCCATTCAAAAACCTGTATATTTAATACCGCAGTCAGAACTAAGACATAGACTGGAGACGTGATTTAAATGTGTAGATTCTACAGCTGTGGCTGGACTATAAATTATACACTAACACGTTGCATTAATGATCTGTGTGTGGGTGCAGCTGAACTGCGAAACTCATAGTGAATTCCTATTAGAAGAACTGATCTTCTGTGTCTCGATCATACAACTAGTTCAAATGTAGAACATCTGGATCAAGTTTGGCAACGGGACGAAGGGATGATAAAACTGCTGAGGCGAAGAAGATGATAAGGTTTATTTACTGAAATATGACACTTACCTGGACTACCTGATGCAGGTACCATCACCAAGAAGCCTCTTCTGGATTAAATCTCGGGTGGTTTATTGAGGGGAGTGTGCATTCAACATAATAAACAATGTTGATGGTTAATGCAGTTTTAGGGTTAATCTTAAATAGAATAAGTTATGAATGGAGTTTGGTTTGAAGCACTCTGCAGCTTTCTGGGTGGAAATAAAGACACAAGTGAAAAGTTGCTGTGATGTCAGTATAGTGGGTGTGTGTTGTAATCTTTATGATATTATGATAATGACGGTGAAGGACACACACTGACCCTGTCTGAGACTTGTATCAGCAGTGTTGTTGTTGTTGCTGCTGTCAGACCTTCGACCCCTGATCCTCTTTGCCTCCTGGTGCAATGAGTCATCCAAGATTAACACACACACACACACACTTGAATGATATGGGTGGTGAGACAGAAAGCAAAACTAAAAACAGGCAGGAGGAGACATGTCTTGGCTGGTTGATCTGTTTGTGTGCTGAGATGTCAAGAGCAGGAGGAGGAGGAGGAAGAGGGTGGAGGTGGCAAACAGTATTTTAATCTCAGGTGTCAGGAAGCTGTAATAACTGTGTTGGAGTGATGGTGATGTCAACCAACAGCTACAACTCTGACCTCTGACCTCTCCTCACATTAGTCTGATGGGAGGTCCTGTTCAGTTATGGTTCAAGTCATAAAATGTTGGAGCCTCATGTTGATCAGCTCGGATCATCTCTGGATACTGACATGTAGCTGTCATTGAAGACTGTACTAAAACATCTGGGACAGATGTGTGGGTGCTTTCCAATAACTGCAGGTCAGGTGTGAGTGGAGGACACGCTGGTTCAGTGTTGGTTAACGGGAACAGTCAGTCTTAGGGTCAACAACAGACAGTCTGACTCTGCTGACTGAGGAGGAGAGGGAGATGTGTCTGGAGCTCCATGTGGAGGCAGGATTAGAGGGAAGTGACTCAGCAGAAATACACACACACGCACACACAGGAAGTGAGATTGAAAGCAGCAAAACCAAACGGCTTACAGATGTTGTTCCTCCACATCTCTTCTCTAGGCTCCAAAGTCAATAATAAAATATTTCTGGAACTGGAGCTGTGCCTCCCTCTCCCTCTCTCCCTCTCTCCCTCTCTGTCTCACACACACACATACACACACACAGTTAGACACAGTTGTACAGAATTGTGTGTAAGACACACAATTCAATGGGAGTTTTACTCTCAGCCCCCCCCTAAATGTCACTTTCTGCGTCTGGTGTCTTCCAGAGGCATCTGATTGGCTCTCTTTCTTTGATAGAGTGGAGTCTGGGATTGTTGCCGACATCGAGGTCGACAGTTTGCTGCCCTCAGGCTGCGACACCTTCTACCAGATCAAGAGTCAGCCAATCAACATCAGGTAACACACAAACCTCTGACCTCTGACCTTTGATACATCAGTCACCAGGATCACAGGTGACAGCTGGCAACATGTCATGTATGATGTCACCTCAGATGATGATCTGTGTGTCTCTCTCTTCTCAGTACATCAGCAGCAGCTTCCTCCTCCTCCTCCTCCTCATCCTCACTGCCGTCAATCATGTCATCCAGGTAACACAATAACACTTTCTTTCTTTCTTTCTTTCTTTCTTACTCTATTTTTGGTTGGTTATCCATCTCTTATATTGCTACCTGATTGTCCTGCAGAGGGTGCTGTGGTCGTGGAAGTGGATGACAGCGATGATAACTTGCACATCCTCTCCTCTCCTCTCCTCTCCTCTCCTCTCCTCTCCTCTCCTCTCCTCTCCTCTCCTCTCCTCTCCTCTCCTCTCCTCTCCTCTCCTCTCCTCTCCTCTCTTGCAGGGTTTTGATGCGTCAGGATCTGATGCGTAAGAAGGCTCTGGAGGAGGAGCAGAAGGAGGCGCAGCTGCAGCTCCTGCGCTCAAATGACACCTCCTCCCCCATATCTGTGTCTCTGTCCTCCCCCTCCAGACCGCCTGCACAGGTCCCTGTGGAGGTGCTCAAGGTAGGAGGAGGAGAGAGGGTGGGATTCTTGAAAAAAATTGAATTTAAAATGCTACAGTGTTCAGACAGATATTAAAATATTGTGAACACACAAAAAACAGGTATATAAAAACAAGCTGAAAATGTCCGAGGGGGACAAAAGACAATGAATAAAAAAGAATAAAGATAAAACTTTTATAAAAAACAAACAAAAAACCTTTTGGTCCGATATCAGTCCATGCTAGAGCTCCCATAATGCATCTGCACTATATAAAATACCTGTCTATGTGTGTCACTCAGGTACAGACTCACCTTGAGAACCCAACCAGGTATCACATCCAGCAGGCTCAGAAGCAGCAGGTGCGTCAGTACCTTTCCACCACACAGACTGCCATCAAGACATCCAATCAGGAGCCAGCTGGACCATCACCAAGCCACTCCCCCCTGCTGAGCCCTATTTCTGCATTACAACCAGTAGATGGCAAACAGGAGGTAATATACAAATACATACACATATATATAATCGTGTGTGTGTGTGTTTCAGTGAACTCAGCACAGTGCTTCCTGTTTGAATTGTAGTCTGCTGAGTTAGCCATTAGAGGGGATCTGAGTCAGGGCTGCAACACACACACACAGTATGCGTGCACGCGAGAGAGAACTCAGAAGGAAATACATTTTATGTGTGTCAGCCCCGTCCTGTTCCCTCTCCATGTGTGACACTTAAAATGTTTATGTTTACTGTGCACCATGTTGTTTGACCTGATCTGATCTCTGATTGGTTCATTCAGATGGAAGAGACAGTCATTGATGACATCATCAGTCTGGAGTCTAGCCTGAATGATGAATTTCTGACACTGGTCGACTCTGGACTACATCTCACCAGCACGGTAACACAAACAGGAAATTTTGGGGAAATATATGGAAAATACAAGGGAAATAAATGAGAAAAACATAGGAAATACACAAGAAATACACAACATATACAGAAAATATACTGGAAATATATGAGAAGCAGATGGAAATACAGAGACCGTTGGATTAAAACTGGTTTAAAATTTGTATGTGGAATAAAGATGGTTCAGATTTGGATTAAAGTTTGGTTGAAAATGGATTAAAACCTGTCCAAAGCAGCTGTGCATTACAGGCAGTTTAGAGCTTGATAAAAGATGGGTTGTAACTGGTCTTTAAATGTGGCTTAAAGATGGATTAGAGCTGGAGATAGATCTAAGCCAGTTTACAGATCCAGATTGAGATGGAGGTGTATAAAACTGTCAGATGAATATCAGTTCAAGTTTTCCAAACTTCCTTGTTTCTGCTGCTGCAGCGGTGGGTGGAGTTTGTGCATGCGTGCATGCATGTGTGTGTATGTGTGTGTGTTAGGCAGATAATGAAGCTCACTGGGAGGGTTTTCTGTTTCTTTCTTAAAGAGACGTTTCCCCATTTTGCAACAGTCATCCATATAGAAAGAGGAAGAGAAGCTGCTCAGCCTGACAGTGTGTGTGTGTGCGTGTGTGTTCATGTGTGTGTTTGTGTGAAATCAGAAAAGATGAGGATTTTAGTTTTACTGCCGGACCATGAGAAGAGGAGGATTAAATCAGAGGTAAAGTGTGGACTGTCTTGTTTCAGGTCAGTTTAAATGTTTGAGCTGTGACCTCTGACCTGGACTGCAGACTGGTCAGGGGAGCAGCTTTTTCTGATTTAATTTTAAACTATGGAGAGGAGGAGGAAGTAAGTGGATATCTTAGTTCACTGGCACTGAACCTGTCACAGCCGATTTAAATGTGACTCATAGATGCATGAGCACATGATCAGTTAAATCTATAAACTTTTGTAGGTTAGGTTATTAACTAGTGACTGCAGCTGTCAGTTTGGTTGGTCATGTCTGATGTTTCCAGTTGTTTACGTGAGTTATGAAAATGGTATTCCCCTCTCAGTCTGAACTCAGACAACAGGCTGCTGCTTGACTTTCATGAGGAAATGAAAAATCAGTAGAATCAGACAGTGTATCAGTTTACAGTTCTGTGTGTTTAAATATTTGATGTAACCACCACTGTCTAAACCAGTAGTTTTAACTTCAACCAGCAAACTGTAGCTGTCTCCCCAACCAGCTGTGGACCGGTTTCCATAACAGACTGAGCTGTTGAGAGCAGTGCAGTGTTACAAAGTGTGTGGTCTGTTCCTGTTACTGGAAACTGTTTCTGTTGGACTTATCTGTGTGTGATGTGAGCAGGAGGCAACTGTTATCATTTCAGATGGTTTCATGTTCAATCAGCAGATTCCACACTTTCAACTGGAATATGAACTGACTGCAGATCAGAGATGGTTCAGTCCAGGACCAGGGCCAGATAAAAAACAATTACTAAAACATGAGATGTATTTTACTTCTTCACCAGAGTTACTGCACTGCAGGGAGCTGGTTGGATGTAGGCGGCAGCTGATGTTAATGTTTTGTTGTCAGAGGTTGTGTAATTAAAGGTAAAACATACATGTGGAGATGGATTCAGAACAAGTACAAAGACTTTTCAAAACTTTCCTCCAGCGTTGCTGTATGCAGGACATCTCTGGGCACTGACCTTTTGGCAATGGGTGTGTAGCTCTCAACCCAAGACACCACACAGGGTTTGAGGGGACAGGATCAGTTTACAGGTCTGTCTCTGTCTGTGTTGTGGATGAATAAAGAGCTAAAGGTTTATGTCTGTTTGACCAACGGCTACTGAGTTGTGTGGAAGTTGTAAATTAATGGGTGTAGACTCTGTGAGGTTTCTAAAGAGGTTTCTAAAGAGCTGTGTTGAGGCTCAGAGTGAGCTGCTGCACCGTCGCCATCTTGGCAGTACCCGACTCCACCCCCTGACTCCTAGCTAATCCAAATAAAGACGTGGGGCACGTGTGGAACTGAGGCTTCACAGCATACATTCACCCACATGTCACTTTAAGGGACCATACTCAGTCCAAAGTCTTGAAATGTGAAAGAAATGTGTCATACCACTGACATATTAGATGTTATGGTGACCAAAACCCAACATCTGCTGAGCATCTGTTAAGCAGTTTTCATCAATCACTGGGTTTGATGGTGATTGATGACGACTGATTGATTTTCATTTCCAACTAAAATTTAATGTCCCATGTGTGAAGACCACAGTGTCACATAGATTGAAACACTGATGAGAGAATAATAGCTCTGATCAATTTTGATAAATCAATGCAAAGTAGAACACAAGTTAAAGTTGCGAACATGAGGGTTTTGGACTTACAGTGTGATGTTAGAAGTTTAGATACCAAGGTGCAGAGACAGAGCTGTCAGGGTGGTTTCATCAGTTGCTGTCTCACTATGTTTCACAGCTGATCAGGTTCACCAGACAGGAACTTGATATCAATTCACCATCACATTTGTTTCACACATTTCACTAAACACCAGTGTTGCCAGAGAGCAACTGAAGTTCAGCGTGAGCCCAGTATGAGTCTGAATAGGTTGAGTTTAGTAAGTGTAGTTAGTTTTAGTTTAAGTTTAACTTAAAGAGGAATCTATGCAAGTCTGGTCACTTTTCCTCTGTTTTGTTAACCCTCCTCCTGGCCATGTGGATTTGTTTTGACGAAGCCGGCTAAAAAAAATCCATGTAGCGCTGGATAACGTCATATAACATATATGATGTTATGATGTGTATATTTGTGTGGTCTTAACTGTCAAAAACAAGAGGTTACGGGTTACGGGGCATGTTTGTGTCATGGTGCTGCTGAGACAAGCGCTAGGACACTGGTAGTGTTGCTTTTGGCAGCCTGTTTTAGGCTAGTTTTAGTGTGTCAAACTGTCATTATAGTTTTTATTAGTTTTAGTCATGTTCTTACTCTTTTTTGTCTAGTGAAGTTTCAGTTGACTAAAAGTCTGAGCGTTTGTCTTATTTTAGTCAGAATAATCCATGACTATTTTCATCTAGTTTTAGTCAACAAAACTGGTGACATTTTAGTCTAGTTTTAGTCAATGAAAATAATTGTATTTTAATCTCTATTTAGTCATGTAATTCTATTTAACTCAGTCAATACAGTATGTATTATTAAACATGAATGAATTTAGCATAAGAAAGACATTTAACTTTATTTCATTGTCTAGTTTGACAGACACAACTGAAAAAACAACAACAAACATAAATCTAGGAATAAATAATTGATTTAAAACTACAGCCACAGTGAGTGTTTTCACACATACTGGTGTAAACAGTGATACATAGTTTAATTTTTCAGCTCGTACACGTTTGTTTTCACTCTGGTCAAAACGCTGCACCACTGACAGAACGTCGTGTATCCATGACGACTGACCGGAAAAGACGTACGTCATGTTGGCATAACTCCCGATTGTAAAAATAAGACTCTGAGAAGTAAGGCTAAACTTTAACAACAGAGACAGACATACGCCGTACACAGCTTATTTGTAGCGCTGCTCATTTCGTTTAATAAACGGAGCGCTCCAGTTCGACTGTGGCCGCGCTAACGGAGCTAAAATAGCTCACGTAGTACACGTGGTATCGGATCGGTGCCTGGACTACAGCGCTCGCCGATACCGATGCCGGCATTTTCGCCAGTATCGGAGGCATTTCCGAGTAATTAATTTAACCATCACAATTACTCTTAAGTTGTTTAATTAATGTAATAGGCTTGTGAGCCTTAGAGGTACCCGTAGGTGTGTGATGTGACGGAAGAAAAAAAAAGAAAAGAAAAAAAAAGCGGGTTCAGAATGCTACTCAGTGTAATGGCTGTGAGTTGAGTAGACGAACAGTAAAGTTACAATTATAAACTAGAAAATTCCCTCTGGGAAATTTTGAAAGGGCCACGGGGGCCTACTGCCGGGGGTACCATCTCTGTCAACATGGGAATCAAACCCATGACCAAACTAATCAGACAGACACATGATCATCTTGTACTGAGCACTGATATTGAGGAGCCATAATCACATTAAGTTACCTGTGTGTGTGTGTGTGTGTGTGTGTGTGTATGTGTGTGTAACTGTAATCACATGAAGTTACCTGTGGCGTGTGTGGGAGAGTGTAGTGCGCGCATACGCGCACGTGTGTTATTGTGTGTCAGGTGTGTGTGTGAGTGAGGAGTGCGCGCGCATGTGTGTGTTTTATGTGTGTGTCTGTGTTTGTGTGTGTGTACCTGTAACTGTTATGACAAAGTTACCTGTAGTGTGTGTGTGTGTGTGTATGTGTCTATCTGTAACTGTGATCACATAAAGTTGCCTGTCTGTTTGTGTGTGTGCGTGCATGTGTGTGGTAGAGGAGTGTGTGTTGTTGTGTTTGACAGAGCCTTGACATAAATGTATGAGACAGGGGGACAGGGGCTCTGGCCCCAGGCTCAGAGGTTGCCATGGCAACTTGAGGTGGTTGTCAATGACGACAGAGCCACCCTAGCCAGAAAGAGGGCGATTTTCTCCCTCTGTGCTGGTCTCACATTTGGGCTTATAGCGACAAAATGGTAGCTCCTATCAGAAAAAACAGCAGATCCTGGGCGGCATAAGGACTTCCTGAACACTTTGATATGATTTTGGTGTTTCTACAGTAAATATTTTAGAGATGCGGGCGAGTTTCAAACAGGGGTCCCTTCTGCTTCTCTAGGAAAATCTTTGTATTAGAGTCAATGAGGAGCAGAGAGAGACGTGACCGCACTGAGAGGCTCACAATTTAAATTCTGTAAGTCTCCCTGCTTTGATGAGCACATTGTCAGAGACAAAACAAGTTTTGTGTACAACTGTGGAAAGAATCATGTGTGTAGAGTGTAATTTGTGGCCGGGAGGACGAGAGAAAGAGAAAAGTTTCAGACAATTTCAGACAACTTCTCCCACTCTAGCTGATGATGTCACCCACGAACATTCCGTGCAATACACACCCATTATAATCTGAAAATTTCTCCAAAAATGATCATGGTCATCGAACAGTGATTGATCAAAAACTATATGACTTATCAAAACGTGGATTAATACACCAACACACAAGACTTGTGTCTACAGTTTAAAGTTTAAAGGGTGAAAGTATGCCTGAGCAGTAGACTTTTGAAAAACTCCAATGATTGTTCTTTTTCGCTCTTTTTTTTTTTGCCCGTCCCATTCATTCCTATGGGACATTTTTTGGGGAGTTTTTCGCGATTTACGCCGTGAAAAATTCATATTCTGTAGAGAAAAGTAATAGCACACCGATCCCGATCGAACCGCACGTTTTGATATATAATTTGTCCTACAACCCTTCAAGCTGTAGTACGAGTTAAGGGACAAAATTTTGGAGGAAGATGAAAAATAAGAAAAAACATGCAGTATAACAATAGTGTCTCGGGCCAGTGTCTCGGGGGCTTTGCCCCGAGACCCTAATTAAGTGGGTTGTCAAGCCTCATCAATATAACATGGTGTCAGAAGTAAAGGCGGAAGAAGAGTGACGGTATGGCACAGTTTCAACCACCAACGAGTTTGTGTTTGCAAGGCAATCTTGCCGAAAATTGGAGGAACTGGAGTCAACGTTTTGGGCTCTTCTGTACTGCCAGTGCCATCGCGGAGAAATCCGAGAAGGTGCAGTGTGCAACGTCTCTTCACGTCGCGGGAGAAGTTTGTCTTCGTGGACGGCGAGAAAGACAAAATAGAAGAAGAAGAAGTTTCAGGACTATTGTGAGCCAAGGAAAAACGTACCTTACATACGGCACATGTTTTTCACACGAGCTCAGAAGCAGTCAGAGTCCATTGATTCGTATGTAACGGATTTCAAAAATAAGGCCAAGCACTGTGAATTTGGACTGTTGCACGCCTCCCTGGTGACAGAATGACAGAATTGTTTGTGGTATTGTTGACGACCAAGTGAGAGGGAGACTGTTAAGGGAAGCACCTCTGACCCTAGAAAACACCATTGATATCTGCCGTTCAAGTGAAATAACACCCAGCCAAGTCAAAGCACTGACAGAAGAAGAAGAAATTAACAGAATACGGACTGTCAGACAAAAAGATAAAGCGAAAGCTAACACAGAACAAAAAGAGTCAAGTTGCAGCAGATGTGGTTTCAAGCATGGAACCAAAAAATGTCCAGCTATTGGCCAAACATGTAAAATATGCAACAAAAAAATCACTTTGCTAAGATGTGCAGATCACAGAGTCGACAGCACCAACAGACAAAGTCTGTGCATGCAACAGAGCAAAGTGAGGAAGAAAATGACGTGTTTATTGGCACAGTCAGAAAGGAGCATGAGAAACACATAAGAGTGATGGAATCTGCACAAACTTAAACCGTGGAAGAAAAATGGACTGAAAGACTGAAAATAAACAAGAAAGTTGTGACTTTTAAACTGGACACAGGTGCAGACTGCAATGCAATGTCAGTTAAATCCTTAAATGCACTGGATGTCAGAGTAAAGCTCAGTGTTAATAATAGTAAACTTGTTGCCATCTTTGGCCAGAAGATAGCACCACTGGACAAAAGAGCATTAACATGTCATACAAAGGCCAAAAGCACAATATTGAGTTTGAAATCACACAACAAGATGTTCCGGCTATACTGGGAGGAGCCACATGTGTGAAAGTAGGTTTAGTGAAGAGGATGCATGATGTTGGAAAGGAACATCCTTAAAGACTATGACGATCTTTTCACTGGACTAGGTTCCTTACCTGGTCAGCATCATATACAGATTGACCACACTGTTACACCTGTTGTGCACATTCCCAGAAGGATTCCTGTAGCACTCAGAGACAGAGTAATTGAGGAACTACAGTGCATGGAGAAATTGGGAGTAATTACCAGGCAGATGGAGCCAACAGAGTGGGTTAACAGTATGGTAACAGTGGTCACACCCAAGAAAATTCGTATCTGCATGGACCCAAAAGAATTAAACCAAGCGATTAAACAGGAGCATTACCCATTACTCACGGTAGAGGAGGTTGTTTTCTGTATGCCAAATGCTAAGTACTTCTCAGTACTAGACGCCAGTCAGGGTTTTTGGCAGATAAAACTTGATGATGAAAGCTCGAGACTCTGCACATTTAATACCCCCATTGGAAGATACAGGTTCCTACAGTTACCATTTGGGATCTCATCGGCGCCAGAGGTGTTTCAGAGGGCTATTGCGCAGATGATTGAAGGGTTAGATGGGGTTGTGAACATTATTGATGACTTACTTGTCTGGGGAGACTCTGTGGCAGAGCACAACCACAGATTGAAGTTGTTGCTGGAGAGGGCAAAAGAAAATAACCTGAAACTGAACAAAAACAAGTGCTTTATCAGGACAAAGGAAATTAAATACATCGGACACACACTCAGTGCAAGTGGACTGAGACCGGATGAGGAAAAAGTGAAAGCAGTGACACAGCTTCCAGACCCACAGAATAAGCAGGAACTGCTGAGGTTCGTGGGGATGATTCAATACCTCGCAAAGTTCATTCCAAACCTGTCAGACATCAGTACACCTTTAAAGCTGGGGTTGGTAATCCTGTTCAGAAACACTTTTTGTTATACTGGGTGAAATAGTCCTTCTACCTTCTGAGTAATCAATACATGATGTATTCAGAAAAAGGAATGAAGATAATCAGTCCTCTGTGGCAGCTGCAGGACTGACACAACTCCAACCAATCCAAGCTCTTTGCACCGAAGAGCAAAAACCAATCAGATGCCTTCATGTCTAGTTCTGTATCCGCCCCCCTCGAGCCCCGTCTCCTACGCATGCGCACAATCTTCACGCGTCGCTGTTGCCGGAAGAAATCAGCGTACAGAGTTACAGCAGAACGGATTTCATGCTCATTTATGAGCAGTGGCTGAGAAAATGCAGCCCCAGTTACTACTTCCAGCGTTACTTGTAACGGCTCGCCCCGAGAAAAAGACAAGGAAGAGAAAGCTGGAGGCTGAAAAGGCTGCTAACAAAAAGGCTCTGGATAAAGCCAGAGGTCAAACCAGAGTAAACATCGGTGTTGCTTTTGTGGAGACAACTGAGGGATTTGAAGTGATGCTGAGGTTGCTCTCTTTCTGTTGGACAGGTAATTATATGCTTTGCTTCGGGGAGGATTTGTTATTTCTATGAAATGTGTAACTTTTGCTAACGTTGCTACTTTTGTAGCTTGTATTAGCCTAATGCTAATATTAGCTTCTCTGTGGGTTTAAAACTGGTCAGTGACGCTAGTATTGAATAGATTATGCCGCTTCTCATTTTCGTGCGGTGCGCGTTCCAGTTTGTGGGGGCGTGGCTTGGACGTACACACTGACAGGAGGGGGAGGGGGGGGGTGGAACTCAGAGGAGGTGCTATTTTCAAATCTTGCTAGGTCTCTTGCTAGCTCTCCAGGATTACCAACCCCAGCTTTAAGAAAGCTGCTTGAAGGTGACACGGAGCGGCACTGGGAAGAAACACAAAAGAAGAGATTTGAGCATCTTAAACAGCTGGTCACCGATGCTTCAACCCTGAAGATTTATGATGTACTACTCTCAGTAGATGTCAGCTCAGAAGACATAGGTGCAGTCATATTGCAGGATGGACAACCAGTAGCTTACGAGTCAAGGGCTCTCACTGACTGTCAGCGCAGGTATGCGAAAAAGAGCTCCTTGCCATTGTCTGTGGATGTGAGACATTCCATCAGTATGTGTATGGGAAAGACATTCAGGTTGAGAGTGACCATAAGCTGCTGGAGAGTATTTTCAAAAAACCCTTGCACCAAGCTCCCATGAGACTTCAGAGACTGCTGCTTAGGCTGCAAAGATACAACCTTAAAGTCACCTATGGACCAGGCAAGGAACTGCACATTGCAGATGCATTGAGTCGAGCATTCCTCAACGAGAAGAATGAAGAGCTGCTGGAGAAAGAATTAGAGGTAAACATGATCACACATCATCTACCCGTGTCAGAGGAAAAACTGCACAAGTTCAGGGCAGCAACAGCGGATGATCCCGAAATGCAGTTACTGAAAGACATTACATTAAGAGGTGGGCCGAATGAAAAAAGTGCAGTACCAAAAGAAATTCAGCCCTACTGGATATTTAGAGATGAAATCACACACACATCTGGGCTGATGTTCAAAGCAGCAAAGCTCATTGTTCCACATCAGCTGAGACAAGATATGCTTAACAAAATCCATGAATCACACTTAGGAATTGTTAAGTGCAAAGAAAGAGCCAGAGATGTTTTGTATTGGCCACACGTCTACATACATTGAAGAGATGGTGTCACAGTCTCCCACTTGTAATGAGAACCGCAACAGCAACCCAAGAGAGCCGCTTCTCTCACACCCTGTACCGGATAGGCTATGGGAGAAAGAAGGGACTGATCTCTTTCACTTCAGAGGATCTGAGTTTCTGCTTTGTGTTGATTATTTCTCCAAGTTCCCTGAAATAGCAAAGTTGAGAGACACCACCAGTAGTAGTGTCATAGTTGCACTGAAATCAATGTTTGCAAGGCATGGCATTCCTGATGTTGTCATCTCTGATAACGGTCCTCAGTATACCAGTGCTGAGTTCAAAGACTTTGCAGAAAATTGGGAATTCAAGCACAGCACGTCCAGTTCTGGTCATGCTCAAAAAATCTGAAGTTAATGGTGACCCTTACATTTCACTACTGGAGTATTGCAACACACCACTGGAAGGAGTTAGGATTATCACCAGCCCTGCTACTAATGGGATGGCGGCTAAAAGGGAAACCGCCAACTTCAGCCTCACTTCTTACTCCTGAGGGTGCTGTCTGAGTATGCAGTCAGCTGAAAGACAAGCAGGAGAAACAAAATATATTTTGACAGACAAACCAAGACACTGTCTGACCTGCAGGCAGGAGAAAATGTCAAGGTGCAAAAAGGAGGGACCTGGCAGCCAGCAGTAGTCTTGCGCAAACATGACCAACCACGATCTTTTGTGGTTTGTACACCCGATGGGAGACGGTACAGAAGAAACAGAAAGTATCTGTGAAAAACTAATGAGAAAACCTTTCAGGTCACAGATGCACAGGACCTTAACCTGAACACAGACTCGGGGATGAAACCCTGTGACACAAATGACGGACATGCAAAACACACTGGTTCAGATGAGCACACCGTTGTTGCAGACAATAAAGAGACACTGAATGAACAATCTGAAACAGTTTCATGTCGAACCAGATCCGGTAGACGAGTGAGACTACCTGTTAGATACAGAGAGTAGATGAAGTAAGTGATAGTGAATGTGTATTGTTATACTTGTTATGGATTCAGAGATGTTGAAGTACATGGTTGTTTAAATGAAAGCTATATTCACAGTAGCTGCAACATTTTCAGTGTGTAAAATGTTTAGGTAAAGTGTTTATATTTAATAAGACATGTTTCATAGGTTAAGTCAACAGAATGAACAGACTCTCATGCATTTTAAGTTACAAATGCATAAAAAGGGGTATGTAATGTAATAGGCTTGTGAGCCTTAGAGGTACCTGTAGGTGTGTGACGCGACGGAAGAAAGTAAATAAAGCAGGTTCAGAATGCTACTCTGTGTTATGGCTGTGAGTTGAGTAGACGAACAGTAAAGTTACATTTAGAAATAAAATAAAGTAAATAAAGTTGCTTGTCAAGCCTCATCAATATAACAGTTAAGGTAAAAATGTAGCATAGCCACGGTAAAAAATCCTGCATAGTTCCTCTAAGTTTACTTTAGGGTTTGCTGATAATGAGAAATTGACACTGTTACACCCATACGCATACAATAGTTTAATACGACATACGAAATATATATGCTATAAGTAATGAGTAAGCAAAGAGTGTGTGTCTGCCTCGCTCTGATTTGCTGATTTCTTCATCAGCGGCTGACTGTGTTCTCATTGGTCTGTTCCAGCTGCCAGTTCCGGGGACCATGCTGGACATATATGGTGGAGGTGCGGCCACGCCCACCATCACTGTTAGCAACAGCTGCCCAGCCGAGCTCCACACTGTTAAGAGGGAGCTGAGTGGTGCGTCAGTAAACATGCAACACTCACATACATGTCTGTCTATACTTCTGTACTTTTCCAGACCTTTTATTAACACTGGCACACATGCAGAGCTCTGAGAGTGAGGCCCCTCCCCCAATCCCCCCTGTTTTCTGCTGCAAATCTGTTCTTCTTCATTTTGATGAGTCAACAACACAACTTCCTCACATGCACACATTCACACACAGCAGCCAGTCATATTTTCCCGCATCATCAGATCCCATTTCCTGTTGAGTCAACATGAACATTTGCTGCAGCAGTTTTTAAACATTTGGTTTAGTTTACTTAGACACTAAAGTCCTAATTGCACAGTTCCACTAACCCATGACAAGAAGCTGATTGTAATGTTTTGCTGACAAAAATGTTGTTACATCAAAAATTTGAAGTTTGTTCTTATGGTCAAAGAAATGTCCACAAACTCTAACAAGTCCCTGCAAACCAGGGAGGAGTCAGAGACAGTGATGACCTGTCCTGACAAACACAGTGAGGTCCTCTACAGAGATATATATAAAATTTCAAAATTTTGTTGTTGTTGTAGATGTTGAGACAAAAGCTCTGATGAAAGAGAGACAGAAGAAGGACAACCACAACCTCAGTGAGTACAGAAGCATGACTGTAGTCTGACCTCATTATTAACCACAGTAATCTTCATTAATATAAATGGTGTGACTTCTCTAATAACTTAAGTATTCATTTATAGTGTTACTTTATTCATTACATCAGTCTTACCTCATGAATAACTACAGTCTTACTTAACTAACTTACAGTACTACCTTGCCTGTATCTACACTATTACTTGTGCTGACTGTTACATTATAGTGGGTATTTATAACCACTGTGTATTCATAGATCAAATGATAAATTGATACAGTGTTGGTGAATACTTTTAATTCCAGAGTGACACAGATATCTGGGTGTCTGTGAGGGGAGGGGGTGAGGGGCAGACTGTGATTAACAGATAAGAGTCTAAGTCCTTCTTTTGTTTTTAACCTGTGAGTTTGACATGTTTCTGTTCCTGCTGTGGTTTTACTGCAGAAGCCGCTCTGACTGTGTTACCCTGTTGTGGATGTTAATGTGTTTTTTTTATGTTTCAGTCGAGAGGAGGAGGAGGTTCAACATCAACGACAGGATCAAAGAACTTGGAGCGCTTATCCCCAAATCCACCGACCTGTGAGTAAACACTCATCCTCTACCTGTTCTCTGTCAGAGATGATGTCAGTCCAGCTTCTTCTCCTGTTGAATCGCATTCTGCACTTTAGTTCTGTGTTAACAAAGCAGGGCCTGTGATTGGTTGATCAGGGAGATGAGGTGGAACAAGGGGACCATCCTGAAGGCTTCAGTTGATTACATCCGCAAACTGCAGAAAGAACAACAGAGAGCCCGAGAGATGGAGGAGAGACAGAGGAGGCTGGAGAACACTAACCGCTCCCTGCTGCTCCGCATTCAGGTAAAAGGAGGGACTTTGGCCTCACACCAACATTTAGTGGTGACACTCCTCACTCAGGGCTCTGTGGGCACAGTGGATCAGATGTCTCCTGTGCATGTATCACAGCTCTTGTTATGTGTGAGTGGAGAGACATTTTGAGATTAAACAAGGAGTGAAGAATCAAATCTGTGATGTTTGTTGTTGTAGGAGCTGGAGCTTCAGGCTCGTCTCCACGGACTCTCCTCCTCTTCGCTTCCCCCTACCTCCTCCTCCTCATCTCTGGACCCCCAGGCCCTGCTCTCCTCAACACTATCCCACCCACTCTCCGCTTCCTCCTCCCCTGCCTCCTCCCTGGTGACTCCCTCCCTGGGTCTGGATGCCCTGAACTTCGTGGACCTGGACGAGCCTCAGGGAGCCTCCACCGTCTTCTCCCCAGACCTGATGTCTGACGTGGGGCTGACAGAGCTCCATGGTCTTGGAGATATCCTGATGGATGACAGGGGAGGAGGGGAAGGAGGGGTTTTATATGACCCCCTGCTGTCCTGTGGAGCCTCAAAGACCAGCAGCAGGAGGAGTAGCTTCAGCATGGACGAGGACCTCTGATGACATCAGCACATGTACAGGGGTCAGATTGGCCAGAGCTGGAGGCGGATCTCTGACCAGTTCGGAGTTTTTTTTTTATTGTTTATTAGAAATATTTTCAATCAGTGACATCATCACAACAAACAATGCATAAATATGATGTCACAGGAAAGGGAGAAAATGTGTTCTTCAGTCCAAACATGGTCACCACTGTGAGTCCTACAGTGTTCCCATGGTACCTGCTCTGTTTTTGCATGAACCATGTTAACGACCGTGTGCTCAACTGTTACCATAGTAACTACATTTTGTCTTTTAGTTTACCCATGGTATTTCCTGAAATGCCACCACATATCCCTGGTGACCACAGTGTCTTCCACTGTACCTGTGGTAACCAATATGCATTCTTCTATTACCCCATGGCAACCATTTTTTCTCTCCAGTGTAACCATGGTAACAGCTGTGTCATTACAGAACAATGACTGACCACTGACCAGCTGCCATAGCTGACTGATTGGTAGAACACTTGCTGATCAATAACTGATCAGTAAAATCAGTTCAGTCTGAAGTTCTGTTAATAAAAAGCAAATATGTAACAAATGTTCTGGGTCTGGGACTGGGTACCTGGTCCTGGTGAACTGTGATCATCTCACATGTTGTCTGTTCCACATGGTGTGGAAGATTGCTGCTGCCTAGAAAAGAAAACAGATGCAAGAACAAAAACAGAAAATATAAGACATGGATTTATAGACTTGTTGCTTTAGAAAATAAAAATCAAAACCCTATGAAAAATCAAGTTTTAACCTCAATACTTGATGATACTAGTCATTAAATTGCAGTGACAGAGGGTCAGTTTGTTTTCCAGGTTGCAGTGGATAGAGAGTTTCATCTGTGCTGACTTTTAGGCGATCAGTTTGTTTTAGCTAGAGGTCAGAGCCACACTTGGCCACGCCTCTCTCTGTGATGTCACAGCAGATCTCACCTGTGACCTGTGATCAAATGATTCACAGCCAAACCAGGTGTCAGTTTAGGCTGCAATGTTTCAATATGGTTCTGAACTGTGTGTCCAGCAGATGGTGCTGGCAGCAGTCTGGCCTGACTCATAAAACTGTATGAATAAACAGAAATATATATATATATATATATATATATATGTATATATATATATACACACACACACACACACACACACACACATATATATATATATATGTATATATATACACACACACACACACACACACACACATATATATATATATATATATATATATATAAACAGAACCACTGTGCTGCAAACAAAGGGAGGGTTATTAGAGGAGCACACCTGGCCAGACTCTTTACACAGATGCAGGTGTTCTCTCTAAGAGCTTCAGGGAAAACTGAAGGGAAACTGTAACTCAGTCTGTCGTCATCATCAGCATCATCATCATCATGTGTTCTGTAAAGGACCATATCTGATGTTTTCCCCCACCTGTGTCTTTGTAGTTGTAATACTTTTAATACTGGTTTGTTTACATCATGGTTTCCCCACAAAGCCTTTTGGATGGTTTCAGTTCCAACATTAAAAGTCTTCATTTGTATTTGTTTATCTGTGTAAAATTGTTGAGGTTTTATTTTGTCCCTAAACCATGGTCACAACAGAAAACCATAAACATGTCTATTACATGGAATCAGAAATGTCACTAATGTCGCATTAGTTCCCATAGAACAATCATCAGGATCAGATGAAAAGGGATTCATGTCTGCTGATTTATCTCCTCATCTGTGTTCATGTTAACGAGCTCGTGTTTTTATAGATGCAAACTTTTATATAGAAATAAAATCACTTCACAAAACCAGCTGACCGTGTTTGACCTTTTGTTTCTATGACAACAATTATTTCACACAGACAACAAACCTCATTTATCCCTGAATCACAGATCAGAGATTCATTTGTCAGTGTTTGTAAATCTCTCTGATTAGTTTGTTTCAATTCAGTGTTAAACAAATTAATATGTGAAAATAAAATTCACTTACTTCATAACAATGAAATAAATCAACAAGAGGACTTGTTGTTACATTTTGTAACAAAACAATCCATAGTCTGCCCTGAGAGGAAATTTCATATTTGGACATGTGTTTCGTTTCCTCATTTATTCTGAAGTAGAGTTCCTTGTGTGTTTCATGGTCATTTTACTCCCTGTTTGTTTCATGCTTCCTCTTTACCTCTTTGGTGATTGCCTGCTTCATCCTAATGTCTTACACCTCTGTTATATTACCCAGTTTCCCTTGTGTTTAGAATAATACAGCTACTTATACTGGAATAGGTTCTCTTTAATTAATTCACTTTTTCCCAACAAACCCCACTAAACCCTCACTAAATTTGTGAGGAGCTTAATATTGTATAATATGTATTTTTATATAGATTTTCACCTTAAAACTTGATAAATCAAAGTATTAATAGTAGCTCCCCCTGCTGGACCTGAGATGTGTGGACTGTGCACCCACACCTGTTCACACCTCCCTTGGTGTACTGGGCTTCTTGGTGTTTTTGTCTCCTGTAACACTGAGAGGTTGACGTTTCCTTGAGGCTCTGTTCCTCAGTCTGAGCAACAGGGGGCAGTAATGACTGAAGTTCAGGTTCCTGATGTGCCTGGAGAAGAGAAACAGCCGTACAGCAGCATTAACTCTAACATCATGTTAGGTTCTCTTTAATTAATTAACTTGCACAATCTTGCACAAACATTATTCAGCCTTATAACACAATGGAAGTGTTTCCAATGGACACAAGTGCAAAGGTGGGTGGTGGTGGTGAGGGGCATGTCTCTTTGAAGTTGGTTGTCCCAGGGGTCAGAGGTCAGGTGGTGGTGTCATTCCAGTGATTTCCTGTTTCCTGTTTGGATGTCCTGGCACATTGCTTTAACAAACACACACTTCCTGTCACTGCAGGACTTACTTCCTGTCCCGCCCAGCCCTGTACACTCCTGAGCTGTCAATCATAGACAGAAAAACATCAGAGGCTGGACATGAGTTTATTTCTGCTGCAGAGTGGAGCGTCACTCTGACATATCTTTGTTTTCTCTGCCACAGCCAGAGCTTTACTCACCTGAGCAGAGCTCTGTAACCTTTCACCATCTAGTTTAGTCTGGTCAACACCTGGTTGTTACCTCTCTCTCTTCCTGCCCCTGTCTCTGTCTAATTCTGTCTCAAACTGCAGATCTCACACAGAGATCATGATAAATCTGTGTAATGTACTAGTTCACTTGTTGCTGCTTCTTAACAGTTAATTTGCTGGTTTAGTTTAAAAAAATTACTGGATATGCTGTAAAATCATCAGTGGTCTGAGATCAGAACACTAGAAGTTGAGGCAAAGGCTGGTTCAGTTGTTATCAGGACACGGTCACACCCATGAAAAACAGACAGAAATAACTTTATTAATAATAACACTAACAAAAGGAGGATGAGAAGGAGAATCGGGTGCTGGTTGGTCACAGGAATATCTAAGTCAAAAATCACAAATAAACTACCCCACAAACATGTAAGTATGTGTTGGTTATTTTTGTTTTTCAACTTTATTAACAACTTTTCTGTGCAAAAAGATTTCTGTTTGATACTTGAAGACTGTTCTTACATTCATCTGCTGAAAGTTATAAGTTTCTCTGACATGAAATATATTTACATAGGTTATTCATAGACTTTGGTAAACTGCCACATATTAAAATTAAGGAAAAACATTAAAATATTAAATAGCTATTTATTAAGGGGTCAAATGACTCAATGGCTTCAGTATTCTAAAAGTTTTTGTGTCATCAAAGGTCACATGGTTTCCTCTTTGGCTCTTTGGAAATTGAGAGGGAAACAAGTGTCTGATTTGTTCAACTGGATCTTGCCAATGAAAACCTGGTTAAGATTTGTGCTGGTGGATTCAGGTCCAGGTCATTAGCTGCAGTTCAAAGATCATGTCTCTGATCCACTTCATGATGAAGCTGCAGTGATGCATTCTCCGGTCTGATGCTTCTCCACAGAGAATGAACTGAGTTTAAACAGAAACAAAGCAGTGAGCTGATCCTAGGTCAGCCCTCATTCATCCTGCTGTCCTGTGGCTGCTCTATGAGGGGAAGCAGATGGAGCAGCACTCCAGACAGATCTCCAAGCAGTCAGATGAGCCGCACCAGTTCTCCAGTATCCCACAGTCCAATATGGCTTGACATGCTTCCTCCGTACAGGCTGCCTCTCCAGCTGCCTCCATGCAGCAGCAGCAGTCAACCGCAGCGTTGCAACACCCAGCTCCGCCCACTCCACATGCCAGACACTCACCCACAGCCGAACAGATTGACAGCAGCTCGCAGAACAGACAGGCCAGGACACAGTGAACACAACAGTCTGCAGGAACAATCAGAACAGAGACCTTTACTTTAACTTGACACACATTATGAAGGATCAGATCAGTTAAAAGTGACATCAAATCCTGGATGTCTTCTAACTTCCTACTACTGAACTCTGACAAAACCGAGGTTATTGTGACTGGACCTAAGCATCTCAGGGACACATTCTCCAATCAGATTGCTACTCTGGATGGCATTACACTGAACTCCGGTCCAACAGTGAGGAACCTTGGAGTCATTTTTGACCAGGATCTTTCCTTCGCTCTCACATAAAGCATGTGACTAGGACTGCCTTCTTTCACCTGTGCAGTATAGCTAAGATCAGGAATATCCTCTCTCAGAGTGATGCTGAGAAACTGGTCCATGCATTTATCACTTCTAGGCTAGACTACTGTAACTCTCTCCTGTCAGGATGTCCAAAAAACTCTCTAAGAGTCTCCAGCTGGTCCAGAACGCTGCAGCGAGGGTCTTGACAAGAGTTAATAAGAGAGAGCACATCTCTCCCATTCTAGCTTCTCTCCATTGGCTTCCTGTAGGATATAGAATAGACTTCAAGATCCTTCTACTTACTTACAAGGCTCTTGATGACAAAGCTCCATCTTATCTGAAAGACCTCATTATCCCATACTGTCCTACCAGAGCACTTCACTCCCAGAATGCAGGTCTGTTAGTGACCCCCAGTATCTCTAAAAACAGACTGGGAGGTAGAGCCTTCAGTTACCGGGCTCCTCTATTATGGAACCAGCTCTCTCCATGGGTCAGAGAGGCAGACACTCTTTCTACATTTAAGTCCAGGCTTAAGACCTTCCTCTATGAGAGAGCTTTTAGTTAGGGCTGGCCCAGGTAGATCTGATCCATTTTATAGCTACGCTGCTATAGGCTTAAACTGCTGGGGGACACATCAGGTTATATGGAGCCCTATCCCTCCTCTCCTCTCCTCTCCTCTCCTCTCCTCTCCTCTCCTCTCCCCTCACACATTTTGAACTGTCATTATTTGTTGCACTTTGTAGTCTGGCCTTGGTGTCTCACACTCTCTCTGTATTTCCACAGATCTCTTCAGAGCTCCATCCCCCTGCACCAACCAACCAACCGCCGCCTCCATCACCTCCTTTCTCCTGCTGTTAAACCGGCCTGCACTCCCTGCTCACGACCCAGTCTGCCGTCCAGTAGTCCCATTAAGCTGGCCTTCTCTCCCTGCCCACCAGGAGCTGCCTTCATCATTTTTCATTAACTGACTGATTCCATTTCCATGTTTTCCATATTCCATGTTGTAAATTGTGTTCTTGTCTGTATACAACATCTATTGCACGTCTGCCTGTCCTGGGTGAGGGATCCCTCCTCTGTTGCTCAGCCTGAGGTTTCTCCATTTTTCCCTGTTAAAGGGTTTTCTTGGGAGTTTTTCCTCAGTTGATGTGAGGGTCTAAGGGCAGAGGATGTTGTCATAATGCTGTGTAAAGCCATTTGAGACAAACTGTTTGTAAAAACGGGCTATACAAATAAAATTGCCTTGCCTTGCCTTTTCTCTGTTCCACATGTTCAAGTTCACAGTAAAAGAAAATCATAGGTAACAAAACGAGCTGCTGGTTCTGAACCACAGTGAATAACAGATGGACAGACTGATCTGCCTGTGGGTCAACAGTCCTGCCGCTCTGTGGTGTTTGGGTGGAGGGGGAGGTGTTGGCTGGTAGAAACCAGACCACCTGATGCTGGGAGAGGTCATCAAAGTGTGCGCGTGTTCAGCTGAGATAACAGATGTCCATGTTGGAGTGAGTTAAACTGATAAACGTGCTGAGCTTCAAAGGGCCTCATTAGTGTGAAGTCAACTCTTCACATCAGAGATTCATGTTCCTCACATGGTGTTTGTTTTCAATAATTTAATAACTCAGGAGTCTCTTGATTTGGACTTAATTCTGCTTTTTCTCTGACTCTGATTCTGATGATGAGCCTGGTGTCTTACTAACGGCATTTCATCCATGTTGTCAACCATGTAGCCATGAAATAATAAATTCACCTTTGTAAATAAAACAAATCTTTATGCTGACGACACACTCTTCTATCTGTGTCTGTATCTGTTCTCAGGTCTGACCTAATGACCCTGTAACTCTCTGACCTGTCACTTCTGACCCAGTGATTTCTTTTTGTTTCCAGATGATTGGCTCACCATCACCAGCAACCTCCTTAATGTGGACAGCGTCGCTCTTGAAGGAGGTGTTGCTTTTAGTGGAGGAGAGACGGTTCTGATTGGTGCTCTGATGATGATGAGGAGGAGGAGGATGGTCACAGCTGTGTGTCTTACATGCGGACGACCGAGAAGAAGGAGAGGGAGGAGGAGGTGGAACAGGGGGAGGAGGAGGAGAGGTGATGGATGAAGATGGAGGTGTACAGATGGGAGGAGAAGACACTGATGAGCTGTTCACACCTAAGAGGCAGAGAGATGGCATGTTAAGTACATGAAGGTGTGGCTTAAGTACATGAAGGTAGATGAGACCAGATTGCATCAGATATTACCTTTCTGTTTTTTGAGAGCAGAGATGGACTGAGGGGGGAGGAGTCGACAGATGTCAATGGTGGAAGAGCTGCTCATCAAAGAGTCATCACTGATGTCACCATCCTCTGACCAATATGAGAGAGGTGGCGGAGTCTCATCTACAGAGAAATAATTTAAAACTTCAGAAAAATTCTGCTGTCATTTGATGAGGAGTTTACAGGTGAGCTCAGGTGTGTACCAAGCAAGGCTCAGCTCAGTAACTTGAACATAGTGAACAAAGCACGGAAGTTCTCGGAGAAAAAGTCAAAGCTACAGAAACTCCCAGGGTGCATTTCACTAACAAACAGCAAATCACTGAGCTCCAGTAGCCACGTCAACTTGTTTTAATTTACTGCTCTGATTCACACTTCTGACTACCCTCGTTTTAATATCAACATAAGATAAAAATTATGGCCATAGAAGTAAAATGTTTAGAAACAAAAGGACACAGTTTAAATGAACAAATCAGCTTTTACACATGAAAGTAGTCTTACAGGTGATAGTTCAGGATCCCTGCTTGAATCCTGAACCCTCTCTCACCAGGTGTCCTAAACATGACAGAACAGCTGATTGGTTTGTGAAGCTCTGATAGACAAACTGAGTGGTTGTTTGGGTGCAGGACTTGTGCAGCCTGTGAGTCTTAGCTCAGGGTGAAAACACAAACAGGGTGAAAACACAAACAAGGTGAAATAGAAATAGAAAATACTTTATTGATCCCAAAGGGAAATTCATTTGCAATGGGAAGTCCTCTCAGGTCCTCCTTTGGATGTTGATCCAAATAGTATCTCAAAGGTATTGAATTGAGCTGAGGTCAGAGTTCATCAGAATCATGACCGCATGGATATTTGTGTGAGTCACCTGTGCTGTGATGCTGGAGTGTCCCATTGGCTGTTGGCTGACTGGAGATGCATTCTGATCCGTTTGGGTTCTTATCGACTCTGCAGTGTGATGTCGTCTCCATCCTGCTGATGTCATGTGACCATATCACTGATATGAACTACAGGTGTCACACCCTTCATACAACAACATTAATAATAACCAATAATTAATAATGATCAGTAGCACTTTTACTGTCACTACAGGGTTAGATTATCAACTTGGAGGTTTTATAGATGAATCTTCAGTGGTTCACATCCCAGAGTAATCACATGGAATGATAATGATAATAATAATAAGCAAACATAATCTTTGTTCCATTCATACATTAAACCCTTCAAAGTGTTTTACAAAATTAAAGCTAAGCTCATTAACAAGTCAGATAAATTAAAGTGATGAGATGTAAAATTGCCATCAGTCTCATCAGTCTCACACTAGCTGTTCATAAGCAGGAACAAGTTTAAAATGGTAAACTGTTAAATTTGTAAAAAACAAAAAAAAAACAAAAAAACAAAAAAAAAAAACCAACAAAAAAAAACAACAACAGTAAACTGTAAACACTGAATTTGTTTTCAATACAGCCTGTAGTGAATCAACTGAAACAGGTCTCAGTCAAAGTCTGTGTAATATATCATCATGTATAACTGAACAGCTACGGGCAGATAAGTTTCTCACCTGCAGCTTCACGGTCTTTCTTTCTTTCTTTCTTTCTTTCTTTCTTTCTTTCTTTCTTTCTTTCTTTCTTCTCCTCCTCTGAAATTCTGCTCGTCAATAAACACTTTGCCGTTTTTATCTGGAGAGCGCGCGCATGCGTGTGACTGCCACCTGCTCCTCCTCTTCCACTTCCGCTAAAGACACACATACACACACACAGATTAATATGATGAACGCTAAAATGTTTCCAGGATTCAGATAATGGACAAAACAAATTGTCTGTGTGTGTGTGTGTGTGTGTGTGTGTGTGTGTGTGTGTTTAATTAAATTTGGCAACAACAACATTATTAAACAATAATCTGAACTCTTCAGTAAAACAGTTGTTAAAACAATTCCATATCACCAGGTTGAAGAACATCAGTGTTGCAGCAGCATCAGATAAACAATTAAAACGGTCAGTGATGTAAACACACATAAAGTCATGGTAGTGGTTGATGTTATACACAAATTGTTTATGATGTTAGAAATAAGAAAGAAGTCAGAGGGACTGATGATCCGTCAGGTATATGATCTCAAGTTTGGAACAACATTTACAATTAATCTATTATCTATGTCTGGCAGTGACTGATGTAGTGACGATGATACCAAGAAGAAGAAGAAGAAGACACTGAACAACTTCCAGTATCTAAAGCAATCAAACCCATCTGTAGACTGAGCCTGTAGAATGAGCTGCTGTCACCTGCTGGACACAATGAGAAGTACAACCGAAACTACACTGCAGGATGGCTACTTTTTCTGTCTCTTTACTGGTACAGATGTTTCAGACATCACCCAGACTCCACAGCATCTCGTGTAACTGCACTATTATAGCACTACAGACTTCTGTGGTCATATGTGCTGACGCGTGAGTGTGTGTGTGTGTATATATATATATATATATATATATATATATATATATATATATATAAATAAATAAGTTCGAAGCAGCTTAATATATTTTAATACGTTGGCATGAGTATTTTGATTTCCTGTTCAGTTCCACAACACAAGATTCAGATTAACAACACAAAACTGACTCAACAAATGAACTGAAATGTTTTATTCAAATATAGTTCACACTAATCATTAAACACTGTAATATGATACATCTCTGCATATACTGTGCAGACTGGTTCATATTTCTTCTTTTAAAATTATTTTGATGACAGGATTTGTCGGTCTCCGTCCTGCAGGTGTCGCTGCAGCAGCGCCTCCTCCCTGCTCCAGGCCACTCTGATTTCCCGCGCAGAAGAAGAAAGGGGACGGAGGAGGAGGAGGAGAAGGAGGAGGAGAAGGAGGATGGGGATGAAACGGAAACAAAGAGATTTTTGCAGATTTTTGGTTAAAAAAAAGAGAAGAAGCTGAGTGACGTGGAGCTGTGATGAGGACTGAGCTGGAGGACTGATTATTCTTCTGTGTGTGAACATCGAACAGAGGATCATGGTGAGTTCACAGACACATGTTCAGACTGATGCAGAGGAATAACAGAGCAGCAGAACTCACCGTTTAGCAACCTGCAGCATCACACACAGACACAGACGCACACAGACGCACACACGCACACACACACACACACACACACACACACACACACACCATAGCAGTTAAATGCGCAGAAAAGTGAACGGAGTTTGTTTTGACGGTGGAAAACTAAACGGACGAACCAGACTGCAGGAAACAGTCAGAGCTGCTGTGTCGCCATTTTTCAGTTGATACAAACAGAGAAAATGTTTTTAATAAAATCTGTAGTAGAGCCTCTGTGTAGGGGTAGTCCAGGTCTGAGGTCTCAGGCCGGGGGTTCTTAATCTGGACTTGGTCACTCTCGTGCAGGCTGCTCAGAGACTAAAACAGTGATGTGTCCATAAAAAGAACCAGTTCGGTTCAGATCAGTTTGTGTTCAGGGACCACGAGGTGTCATGTTTTTTTAAATCAAGTCAGTGTTTCTCCTAGCTTTCCCCTTGCTTTTTTTTTGTGTGTGTGTGTGTGTGTGTGTGGGGGGGGGGGGGGGGGGGGGGGGGGGGGGGGGTACCGATATCGATATTATGTATCGATACCAATACCAGTGTTATAATTATATATATATATGTGTAATTTTCATCGGGGGGGCTGACAAACCTGCTCTTTGCTGCAGAATTATCGTCTGCTCCTCATTAGTGAAATACTCCGCTCTGCTGCTGCAGCTGCTGTCAGACGTGTCCATGTCTGTGATTGGTCAGATGCTGCAAACTCCGCCCCTTTCATGGGAACGCGCTCATACCCAGACTGGGAAACCCTGGGTTGATTTACCGAGGTGATAACCACCGTCATGTGACCGTTTACCATGATCACGATTGTTAGGTTAAGTGAAGCCAGATGACGGGAAGATACCCTGGGTTATGGTTAAACCTGCTTCGTAGTACAGGGCCCTGGTCTGATGTGTGTGTGTGTGTGTTTTGTTTTTTTTTCATTGTTAACAGTTTGTTCAGCTCAAATCAAGCCAGTGTGTGGTGATATACTTGTGTGATAGTGTGATGAACTTGACTTGGACATGACTTGGACATGTCTGGAGCAACAAAGCAATTCCACTGATTTATATAAATATCTATTGACAGGGCTCCAGACTGCCCTAAATGGGGGCATTTTGCCCCTAAAATTTGAGACAGTGCAAGTAAATTTTTCATCTACTTGCACATGAGCAGCCAGTGAATTTGCCAGATTTGCCAGAACACTGGTGAAACACGGAAAGGGTGATTCAAAGAATCTGGAATCTGTCATTACTGGTAGTAGGCCAATGTGTGTGAGGTTCATGAATGAAAAGCAAATGCTTTGCAAGTTGATTTGCAGTGTGTGCCCCAAAATTTTCTGCTTGCGCTCCTAAAACTTTAAGTTAGGAGCCACTGTGCTCATAGTAAAAAAAGTTAGTCTGGAGCCCTGATTGATCATGATCATTTATCGCTTAATTGTAAACTTTTTTTTTTTTTTAACTCTGTCTTGATGCTGTAGGAATGATGCCTGTGTTTTCCAGTGATCTGATTGGTCAGTAGTTTGGCTTTTGGCAGGTTTTGATCTGATCCTCTGAAGTCAGCATGCTCTGGAGCAGGTTAGGAGTTCAGTGTTAAGTTACTATGGTGAAGCACCATTGTAGGATTGAAAACCCAGAGTTCAACCTGAAGTCACCCCGATAACCTTAACTCTGGCTTTGTAGAACAGGACTCTGGCCTGATGTGGTCTCTGAGAAAAAAACTGTGAAACCAGCTCCAAGTTTGTGGTGATAGATTCACACAGTGAAATATCTTCATCAGTACCATTCATCATCATGTTTCCTGTTCTTCGTGTTTGTTTAATTGTTCTGTCAGTCTCAGGAGGCCGTGGGAGTAGAGCGAGGCCTGGAGGAGGAAGAGGAGGCAGGAGGAGAAGGAGGTGAAGATGATGGCGAAGAGGGAGCAGGAGGGGTTGCCATGGAAACCCGCAACGGTCCTGTGTACTGTGTCTGCCGGAAACCAGACATCAACTGTTTCATGATGTAATTAAATCTTATTTAGATCTCAGGAGTGAGGACAGGGTCGAATACTACAGGACACACTAACCTGTTTGTCTCTCTGACTGTTCTGTCTGTCTGCACGTGTCTGTCTGGACCTGTCTGTGTGCCAGAGGGTGTGATAGCTGCACTGAGTGGTTCCATGGAGACTGTATTGGAGTTTCAGAGAAAGCAGCTAAAGCCATCAGAGTGTGGTACTGTCCGTCCTGCAGAGGTCAGTCTGGTTTCAGTCTCAACATAACATCTTCCTTTAGATGCTACTTAGCTGTTAGCTGTCTGCTAGCCGTGAAAGGTTTGTTATTGTTTATTAGCTGTTAGCTGTGTGGCAGGTTTTGGTTGTGTGTCAACTGTTTGTTAACCATTAGCTGGTTGTTAGCTTTTAGCTGTTGTAATTAGCTCTGTGTTAGAAGTTAGCTGTTAGTTGTGTGTTGTGTTGCAGACAAAGACCCATCTCTGGAGATTAAATACCGTCCAAAAAAGACCAAGGAGAAGGAGGAGAAAGAGGCAGCACCAGAGGGAGACAGCAAACTTGACAGAGACGGTAGCTCCACCCCCCAACCCAAGACCGACAAGAGGCGGGGCTCACAGGTAACCAGTCAACTAGACAGGTAAAGGGACGGGGCCCACAGGTGAACTGGAACCCATGGAGAAACACTCTCCAGTTCTGATTGAATGTCATTTCCACCCCTGGTCCTGGTCCTGGGCTGTATTTCCTGATGTTTTTTAGATCAAGCGCTCAGCCAGGATGTGTGGAGAGTGTGATGCCTGTCTGAGGACAGAGGACTGCGCTCAGTGCGACTTCTGCAAAGACATGAAGAAATTTGGAGGTCCAAACAAAATCAGACAAAAGTGTCGACTCAGGCAGTGTGAGGTTCGAGCCCGGGTGAGTCGTTGATGTCAGATTTATTGCTCAGAGTTGATGAATGTGATGTCATGATGATAATCACATGGTGGATATTAATGATTTTCTTGTCTTTGAGCAGAAGATGCTTCGGGTCAAAGACGAGGAGATGAGTCGGGGCAGCGGCAGGGGGCGGAGTCTGCCTAGGAAAGGGGCTGGGCACCAGACAGAGGAGGAGGATGATGAGGAGGAAGAGGGGTTCAGTGAGAGTGAGCTGGAGCTGTATGAGCAGTACAAAGCTGCTGGATACAGAGACCTGGTCAGTGTGAGTGAACCTCTTTGACCAATCATTTGTCAGAACAGGTACTTCCTGGTGTGTGACGTGTCATTCCATCACAGGTGTGGCACAGTGAGGATGAGGATGCTCAGTCAGACTCTTTGAGGAAGAAGGCGGTGAAAGTGAAACATGTGAAAAGAAGAGAGAAGAAAACGGAGAAGAAGGTGAGGATGGTGACGATAAGAGGACTGATGATGTCACTTTTGATGTCCCTAACACACCTGACTTGTCCTATAGAAGTCTGTGTCCACTCCCAAAGAGGAAGGGAAGCCGCGACGTCACAAAGCAAAGCAGCGTCACAGAGAGCGCATGCGGCACAGTGAGCGAGCAGGGGAGGGCGGAGTCAAAGAGGTGGGCAAAGCTATGCGGCAGTGTCTGGGCCCCGGATGTGTCGAACCGGCCAGGACCAACTCCAAGTACTGCTCTGAGGACTGTGGCATGAAACTGGCTGCCAAGTGAGCCTCAGCAACAACACATCAAAAAAACAACATAAACACAATGCCAACACAACATCAAGTCAACATCAACACTAGGCTAACACAATATTAACACAATAACTCATCACATCAACAAAACAGCATCAACACATCAACAAGTCAACACAATAACAACACAATTATGTCACACAGCAACATAAAAACAACACATCCCCACAATATCAGTACAATCACACAACATTTCTCACCTGAAATAATTATGGAACACATGACCCACACTTATGCACTTTGGAGGTTTTATGCATTTCGATTTATTTTTATCCTTTTCTATTATTATTTTATTTATTGAAGTCTTCTTGAATGATCGAATGTCATTTTGTGGAGCTGCACTCCAGTCTCCTTGTTTGCTTTGCTACAATGACAGTTAAAGAGGAGCTATGCAGGATTTTTACCTTTACTATGCTACATTTTACCTGAATTAAACAGCTTCAGAGAAATTGTGATGGTTAAATAAATGACTTGTAACTTGTTACAGGAAGAATGGAGGCTCTCTGCCTTCCACCTAGTGTCTCTTGGCTTAAAACCAACCATAACCCCGTAATCTCTTGTTTATGACGAATAAGAGTGCACAAATACACACATCTTAACATTGTACATGGTAAATAACATTATCCACTGCTCTCTTGATTGCTTTCTCGCCGGCTTCACTGAAAACAAATGCACATGGCCAAGAGGAGGGGTAGCAAAACAGCAGAAAAGGGGCCAGATTTGCATAGTTCCTCTTTAAAGCTTTCTATTCTATTCATTGATGTCAACACAACATCAACTCAGCAACGCAAAGCAACATCAATACATCAGCAACACAACAGCAACACAGCATTAACACGCCAACACAGTGTCAACACAATGTTAACACATTGTAGGGGTGGAAATATTTTAGAAACATTTATCTATTATCTCCCCAATACGTATTCTGTCTTTCCGGTGTTAAGATGAGGTTTTATTAAAGTAAAGTAGTTAATTTATTCAATCTGACTCCATTTGATTAAAGATAACTTTACCATTAAATATTGGTGAGAATTAATAGTTAACCAGTAATTAAGAATATAAGCCTTTTAAGAATTGAACCCTGCTGTTAAGAGATCTGACATCAGTCTTAGTTCAGGGATGGCAGATATAGGTTAACAAACCACTCAGTGACCTTCTTAACATGGAAGAACAGCCCTGATGCCTGGGTTGAAGTATTCAGAGGTATTAGAACATGATACTCAATCTTGTCTGTCCAACTCAGAGGTTAAGGGTGTGAACAGCGTCCAGTGAAACTTACCATATAACTAAGGTCTTTGGGATACAGTATTTAACTAGTCGCTATCTCAGTTCAGGAATGGGAGATATAGACTTAACCTATTCAGTGACCTTCTTAACATAGAAGAACAGCCCTGACACCTGGGTGGAGATATTCAGAGGTTATAGAACATAACTCAATAGTTACAGAACATGATACTCAATCTTTTCTATTCAACTCAGAGGTTAAGGGTACGAGTGTTACCCAGTGAAACTGACCATATAACTAAAGACCTACTAGGTATCTGATAACAGATCCTTCACTACAAGAGTAAAATCTCAACAAGGCAATATTAGAAATGAATGGTTGACATTCCAGTTTATTGTGATGTACAGTAAGTGAACAAACTATAGCCAATAGCAACAATACTGGAGAAACAGATATTGTAACACACTCGACGTGTGGGAGCTCTGGTAAGCAGATCATCTCAAAAGAGAGAGGTTCTTGCTCTTTCCCTTAAATACCCAACCAGAACAGAGACACTTCTAAATCACATATCAAATAGAAATTTACATGGGGACGCTATTCACGTCTGGGGACCTTTGACCATCAGGGGGTCTTTTCACATGACAATGAACTACCTAGACCTTTGTACTTCTTGCACTGAGACTATCAGACATGTAACATTTCAAGGGGAAGTCAGGTAGAAAGGATGTGTTAAGGAGACACTAACCAAAAGGCATAATACACAAAATGATTACATCCAGTCTGGGAAAGACTTTCCTTGTTTTAGAGACAACTTTTCAAGGTGGGGGGCAAACTGTCTTACAACATCAACATGCAAACTGTCCTGGAATCTGGAAAAGGACTGATGCTGACATTCTCTGTGTCTGTTTCTGTCTCTGTGTCTCTGTCCCAGTCGTATCTATGAGATCCTGCCTCAGAGGATCCAGCAGTGGCAGCAGAGTCCGTGCGTTGCTGAGGAGATGGGGCGGAGACAGCTGGAGAGAATCAGGAGGGAGCAGCAAGCGGCGAGGCTCCGCCTTACATTGATGGAGAAACGTTTTCATGAGCTTGAAGGCATCATCGCCAACGCCAAACTGCAGCAGGTCCAACACCATGAGGAGGTGTGACACACTGTCTGCCTTTCTGACCTGTCTCTCTCTGTCCATACCCATCTCTCGCTCTCTGATCTGTGTTTCTCTGTCTGGCCTGTCTGCAGGTGACTGAAGGTGATGGTGATGACACCGACCTTCAGATCTTCTGTGTTTCCTGCAGTCACCCCATCAACCCGAAGGTGGCCCTGAGACACATGGAGAGGTGCTATGCTAAGGTCAGTGTAGAGACAGGGGACAGGACAGGTGTTTCCATGAGAGTCTTTTAACTGCAAAGCAGCTCTGACTGCAGCTGCATCTGTGAAGCCCAGTCCTAGGTTTAAAACCTCCCTCCAAGTTCAGTATTGACATTGATAAATCAGTTCATCAGTGAGTGATGTCTACAGAGACGCCCTGGACATCAAATCAAGGGACATGTTGTTAGCAGAAAACAGCTGTTACACTTGTGGGGATGACTGAAACACTAACCAGTCCTGTCTGTCTGTCTCTCTCTCTCTCTCTGTCTGTCCAACAGTATGAGAGTCAGACATCGTTTGGTTCCATGTACCCAACACGTATAGAGGGGTAAGACCACCTGTCTGTCTGTCTTTCTGTCTAGTTCAAAGACATTTATAATGCTGGGGTAAAACCTGTCTTTCCTCTGATGTCTCTATCTCAAGTCTACCTGCCTTCTATGTCTCATGTCTGTCTCTTATGTCTCCCATGTCACCATCGTTGTCTCATGTATCTGTCTGTGTCTCTGTCTCTCAGAGCCACCAGGTTGTTCTGTGATGTATATAACCCTCAGAGTAAGACGTATTGTAAGCGGCTACAGGTCCTATGTCCTGAACACTCCCGAGACCCAAAGGTATGACTCATCCACACAAACATGACTCAGCACTGATCAAATATGATATATTCTATGTCAAATGTATTTCAAACAGAACACTATGTTTTCATTAACCGCATCAGTTACACTTCTCACCATCTTTCTTTCAATTTTATTTCATTTCTGTGTAAATTATTATGTAGACACTTTGTAGACACAAGAGACAAGGCAAAGATGTCACCACCTCAGAAGAAGAGTCACTTCCACTGAATCAGGATTCTGCTAACGTTAGAACTAATATTTACCAGTGATACAAAGTGAACACTGTTCCGAACGCAGAGCAAACTTAATGTCTGCTAACTATTTAACTATTTAATGAATGTTAGCAAGCTAGCATTAGTTTCCACATGTCTAATCACTGCCCGTGTCCCATATTTATTCAGCAACATTTGATAACAAATCTGAATTTTAGCTCAGCTTATTTATTAGCTATATTCAGACATTCATGTTCAGAAATTGTCCAGGTGAAATCAGGGTAGCCAATTAGTGTTGCTAGCTTAATAGCCTCCCACTCTGGTACTTAACATGAGACTTACCCAAATCAAATTCACATAGTTTTATTGACATGACCATCAGTCACAGCAGGGCTAAAGCAATGTATTACACTGACTCACAGGACAGAACATGGTTAAAGATTAAAACGAGATGTTTGTAGCAGGAAACTGAAGACAGATTCTCCTCTTGGTCATTCAGGTTCCAGCAGACGAGGTCTGTGGTTGTCCTCTGGTCAAAGATGTCTTTGAGCCGACTGGAGAGTTCTGCCGTGTCTCTAAGAGGAAATGTAACAAACATTACTGCTGGGAGAAACTCCGGCGAGCCGAGGTGGACCTCGAGAGAGTCCGAGTGGTAACCACCAGATCGAAGCCTTATTAACATTGTTAACATGAGCACCACAGCAGTGATGATGTCCAGCATGTGACCCTCTCTCTCTTTGTCAGTGGTACAAACTGGACGAGCTGTTTGAGCAGGAGAGGAACCTGAGGACTGCCATGACCAACCGAGCCGGATTATTGGCTCTAATGCTGCATCAGACCATCCAACATGACCCCATCACCACTGACCTGCGCTCTGCCAAGGACAGGTAGACAGGTGGAGACAGACAGCTACAGACAAATGGGTAGACAGGTGCCATCTGACAGCCATCTGAACAGGTGCAGACAGACAGTTATCCACACCCTCCTGGATGCATTTTTAGATATTACCTGTTTTTAATATGTGTGTGAATATTTCAGCCTCAAACCAATCAGATGTATTGTGGGAAGCACAGTTTAGAAGCACATTACATTCACCAAGTCTCATGTTTATGACTTGATTTACAGGATATGAGACAAGGTCCTATGATGAAGATATATAACAAGTGTATCTCTGAGAGAATTATACTGTAACTGTGAAATAAGAATCTACAAATTATGATACTGTTTCAACATAAATATGAGATTGATTATATATATTTTGTAATTAAGATTCTTTTGTAATTACAATATAATAATGTCATCATTATATCGTTGTGATTGTGAGATAAAGAGCTTGTCATTCTGAATTATCTCACAGTCATGACATAATAAAAAGAAGTCACGATTGCTGGTGAATGTGATGATCTTCCTCAGCAGTGTTTCCACACTCATTCATCCTCTGGACCTGCTCTGACAGGTCGTGCTCTGACAGCAGCTCAAGTAAATACATAATTTATATGTTGATTCTTAAATAACAAACAGTATTGACACTCAGAAGTAAGTTCCAATCTCAGGCCAGTGATAAATACACACTACACTACCAACAACCCACTGCAAACCAGCCAGAGCAAGTAGACAGTGATCACAGTGAAGTGAAGGTGAAGATTGGTGATTTTGTGATTGGCTGTTGACAAAGTGAGCACTATGTGAACCACATGCAGCTACAACTTCAACATGTTCTGTTTTTATTGCACTTAGTTTTTAACTTGATGTTCTTTTGTTCTCTCAGCATCATTTTATATCACTGTTTTTATACTTTGTATCATTTGGTCACATTATTTTCTACTGTTTCATGTCACTGTTTAAACTGATGTTACATTAAATGCTGATGATGTTTTAAGATTGCTTTGGATTCACATTTCATTTACAAAAATGTTGAGGATTTTTCTGTTATCAATATATGTTTCGTAAGGGCGCCATATAGCTCAGTGGGTTGAGCAGGTGTCTCATATGCAGAGGCTACAGTTCTCGCTGCAGCTGATCCTGGTTTGAATCCCGAATCAGGTGGCTCTTTGCTGCATGTCAATCCCTCTCTCTCTGCCTCCCCATTTCCTGTCTCTCTCAAATATCTTATCAATTAAAGGAAAAAAGCAAAAATGGAATGAATCTCATGTAAAACAACAGAAATACCCACTCCACATTATTGTACAACACAGAAAAAATATATAATATAAATTCAAATATACCTTACCAAGAAGGACAGACTACCTTAATAATAGTAATAACACTGTTGTGTGTTTTATTTATCATTCACAATGTAATGGACGCTCACTGAAATGGCAACCTGTTTAATTTTGTATATGGCCCCTTCGGGGTATTTCAAAGGAAAAAACAGATAACAGGAGGCAACAGGCAAAACGTTTCCATTATATTACAAGCTCTAGTCTAGTCGACGGTGACGTTGGCAGGTCGCGCCGACGCCCGTCTTGGTGACGCCGTATGTATGAGACAGTTGTGTGCAGTTGGCGCTCAGCAGCAGAAACAAACAGAAGCAGGCAGCGGTGAGTTTCTCCGGTTTATCTGGGTCCAGTCCGGGCGCAGCGCAGAGACCACAGGCTGAGACCCAGCCTCGCTCCGAGTCTCACTCGGCCCGCTGTCATATCTCGGCTCAGAAGAAAACCACCGTAGCCGGTTAGCACAGAGGCTAATAGCTAAATAAACTGATACAGGCTTTGGTTTGAACCCGGCTGAATAATTGATGTGATTTTTTTTGTTCTATATATTCCGTGTTGTGATATATATTAACACGAAACCATATCCCGTATAATAACGATATGACTGTTAATCCATAATTAGGTCAGATTTTCATCAGCTATTGAAAAACAATAACAGTCTGGCTGTCATGGATTGCCAAGAGGCTCAGTGGCGTCACGGTGACTGACAGGTCTGAGTATCTCCATAAGTCAGTATGTGTTTTTGTTGTTTTCAGTAATGTGTGGTTTATGTTTGTTTCAGGTGGATCAGAAATGCAATCTGGATCAGATCCTTCAGGATCTGGACTGAAGTCGGTTAGAAGATCTCCTCGTCTGTCTCCTCAGGTTGGTCAGATAACACACAGATCTCAGACCATTTTTTTTTTTTTTTGTCATTTACTTTTTATTGATTTTTAATTTTTGTACATAACAATCAAACAATGAACATGAAGACCTTTAGACAAATACAAAAATATCACAGGGGGAGTAAACATGCACAGAGAGAAGTTAGTGAACACCTCCTGTCATGAAAGCAGCCGTAAAAACAAGGAGGGGGTAGAGAAGTAAGTTAAGACAAACAGCTTGAACAAGTGTATTGGCGATAGTCCAAGCAGAGGTTACCTGAAGTCTGGTCTGATGGTAGAGATGTATGTTATCCATTTTTGCCAGTTTTCAGTGAAGACCTCTTTTTGTGTTCTTACGTTAAAAGTAATTCTTTCCATCACGAAGATACTGTGTACTACATCAATCCATTCATCTACACTAGGCGCCTCCCTCTTCAGCCATTTCTTGGTTATGGACTTCTTACAAGCCACCAGTAATATTCTCAGCAAATATTTATCTTTGTTACTCCACTCCATTTCCTCCAGATCAACAAGATATAATAATTTGAAACATACAGTTATTTTTGTTGAAAACACAGTCTCTAAGAGTCGATGTATGCGTAACCAAAATGGGGTTATAACAGGGCAACTCCAAAATATATGATAATGGTTCGCCTCCTTGCTTCCACAACATCTCCAGCAATCTGGCTGGTTGGAGTATGCCTTTTTTTGATATGGAGTATAGAAGTAGCGAATGATGTTTTTCCATGCGAATTCTCTCCATAGTGGAGAGTTTGTTGTTTTCCATTGTTGTTCAGACCATCTTTTTTGGAATAGTTTGTTTTATTACATTTATTTTTATTAATGTTACAGAACAAAACACCAAAGACTACTAAACAAACATTCTCTCAGCTTCAGCCACAGAAAAAAATCAGCAAAGTGAAACAAAAAAGTCTTCTTCAGTTCAGACCAGAGGAAGCATTCCTCTGAACATCTTCTTGAACATCTTCAAGAATTAGGTCCAGTTGCCTTCAACTTCAGCTCTTCAGCAACAGACGTTAGAAGACAAAGGTCATTAACTGGTCACTCGAGTGCAGATATTAGGAGCCCTGAATATACCTCCTTCTGGTAAACCTCATGTAACAGGTTGTTTTAGTTGAAGAATGTGTGATTTGTTGATAAGAAATAACATCACACGTTGTTTTCATTTGTATTTGTAATACTCTGAAAACCCAGAATACTGAGAGCTCTTGAACGCCACCCATAATCCACAAACAAACGTGAAATAAGTGAGTGATTAGGACAGACTGAAGTTGTGGGTGATTAATGAGAAACAAACGGTGAGAATTATGATAATGATTATTCCTGCAGCTGTCAATCATCTAATGCAGCTGGAGTTTGACCTCAGGTACACCTGTCTGTCTCTCTGGTCTTGTTAACAGGTGAACACAGGGTGTCTTTGTCAGTTTGCTGTTTGGAGTGAGTGAAGTCAGACTTCTTTAAAGTCTGTTTTAAGTCTCTGCAGCCGTCATGTCTCTGTCAAGAGTCTTCAGTCGTATTTGAATCACATGTTTGTGTGTGTTTCAGGGCAGCAATAGTAACAGAAAGGAAGAGAAGAAACGAGGAAACAGTCTGCAGGAGGTGAAGAGGAGAGGAAAAATGGAAAGGAGCAGAGAGGGGATGGAGGAGGAGCTGAACAGCAGGCTGCAAACACTGGTAAACAACCTGTCTGACTGTCCGTCCATCTGTGCCTGACAGAATTAGTTCTGTTCCATAACAAATAGTTTACAGTTATAATGGGTCACTTTTCCACATTAAAATTTCCAAAGTCAAGTGGATGTGTGTTAGTAGTAACACCTCGTAGGTAGCATGATCAAAACCTCCATCTGCACGTGTCACTGTTGTGTCTGTGCTGACTGAAGCCCAACAGTGATTTTCATCTTGTTTTAAGACACATTCTTCTCTTCAGATTCACTTTTTACACTTTTCAACTCTATATTTTAACCAGATGAAGGATTTTAGTCAGTGGACGCCTTGATCTTAAGTTATAGGTGGAAAAAAGCAAAGGAAATGTCTGACAGCTCAGCTTTCAGTGGTTTGAGATGTCCATAGATCACTGAAACAGTTTGATTCAGTGTTTTCCCGGTTCTAATCATCTGGGCCCAGTATTTCAAAAGTGATCTGACAGGATCTGAAAACTGGGTATTTCAACACAGTCCCAGAGAATCCTGATCCTGAAGATCAGGATTCAGCTCTGGTAATCCAATCCTCCCTTGAATCCAGATAAAAGGCTGGATTTGGGTATTTCAAAAGTTAAGGCAGAGATCTGGGGCCCGTTGCCCAAAACTGGATAAGGGATTAAGCTCGATTTATCCGAGATCCAGTTGCACAAAAATGGGATAGTGGAAAGTGGGATATGTTATGGCATAAGTTACCATGGAGATTTATTCTGTGGAGCTAGCCTGCTCCAGAACAGGCTAAATTCCAAGATCTATTTAAGCTCATCCCTTATCTCAGTCAGCAGTCATCACAAACGGAAACCAATAGTTATTCCACTGCCCATTACACATTGTTATCACATTCAACTAGATCCACTGTCATTATTTAAACATTTGTGATCATTATTTTCAATCAGTGTAGATAAATGATGATTTGAGATGATGTTGCACTCATTAGATAATTTACAGTTCCCATAGACTATATATAAAATACACATCCCACATAAATATAAATACTCATTAAAGAGTAACATGATGTTCCTTTTTTGAGTAAGGATAAATCAAAGCAAGTAAACCATCAGCTCCTTTCAAAACTGAAGGCACACAGTGACTCTACAAGATAGAGAGCACAGAATCAAAGCATATTATACAACACAAGAATAAATACACATTCAAAGGTCTGTATATAATACACCCCGCATGTCTGCACACTGAAATAAATGCAGGACAAATCCATACACAACAACAACACAACAACATGCCAATGCAGGCCATATATAACTGAAATTCACAGCATGCGTCTCTACCAATGCAGGACACATTTAACTTACATTTAAAGCATGCTTGTTACCTAAAATAATTTAACACATGGGTCCCTGACCAGCCGACCACTGTTGTCATCAGGGAAGAAAGCAGGATTGTCCCAGTCCATGTGTGATGGCACTTTGGGGGCCCTCTCCTTCCTCAGGCAGGCCACATTGTGGAGGACAGCACAGGCCACAGTGATGTCACATGCCCTCAAAGGGGTGACCCTTAAGTCGTGAAGACAGTGAAAGTGTGCCCTCAGGAGGCCAAAGGTCATTTCGATCCTGGCCCTCGTCCTGGCATGGGCATGATTGTAGGCCTGCTGTGCTTTCTGGGGGTTTGTGTATGGTGGCAGGAGAAAAGGCTAGCAGGCATACCCCCTGTCCTCCTGTGACCCCCAGAGAATTCACCTGTCAATACAAAATCTCATCATCAAAACCTCATAAACAGAGTGAACAGCCATGATGTAAAAAGTGGTTATTAATAGAGGTTGTGTGGCTCACCCTGTGATAGGCGCTGATAGATTCCAGAGGTCTGAAAGACTCAGGAGTCATGGACTGAGCCAGGCCACTTTGCCACAACATTGCTGATCAGACAGTCAGCAGTGCAGACCATCTGGAATTATAAGATGAAGACTCACATCTGCAGTCAATTTCACTTACACTTTCAACTGATTCTTAACCAGAGTACAGCTACATTTTCGGGGATGATAAGTAACTATTTGGATTGTTACTGTGATAGTTTGAGCAGAGCAATTAGTGTGTATTTGTGCTCTACGTACGCATTCAGGCGGTCTGTAACACTTTGCCACGCTTCCTCTTGTTGTTTAATAAGTGTGGTGGTGTTGCCTTTCTTTTTGATTTACCTTTACCTTCTCGTAAGCCTCCATGAGGATTTCTGTCTCCGACGGGAAAAGTACGCCACTCCAGCTGTCATGGTGAATCGGTGAATCTGTGATCGATGGCGGGGTCTATCTGAGGAAGCCGCATGCATATACAAGCTGTGACCTGGCTTGATGAATCCGTGTCTGCTCATCCTGGCTTGGTCTTCGTGCAGCCAATTAAGCCTGGACGCTCTTGTTTTGGATTTGTTGAAACCAGCTCAGTCATTTAGCCTGGATGTCTGAATCCTACTTTTGTGCAACGGGCCCCTGGATCAATCTGATACCAAAATTTCAGGATCATTTTGATCCCACCTCAGAGGTGGATTTGACTTGGATTGACAAAGCCTCAGCTCAACTTCTCCTAGAGCAACTGAAAAAATGTAAAGCATAGCAAAATATTATTTGGTCATACTTTCTGAAACTGTTGTAAATAAGAGTAACAAATACAGGTCTATTTCTCAAAGTCTATAGTTTCACCAAACATTGTAACTTGTTTGTGCCAAAATGTCCAACATACATTTGTGGTCTGACAAAGACATTAGGAATGCAGCGTCCAAACAAACTTTATTTTGTTTGCATTATGTGTTGTTGGCTTTAATTAAAGACATTTTAAATAATGTGGCCGACTGACTGGAAGGGGCTGGTACAGCATTAACGTGCAGCTTGTGGGGAATGTTGACCCTGTTATCACCAACTGTGTTGTGAGATGGCCTGGGTCTGTATGTATAGGCCATATTTTGAAGGCAAGCTACCTCTTCCAAAGGTTCCAGCAGACTGCCCCAGATGGCATCCTCCTTGTGTGGATCACAGAAAGCTTGTTAATTTATCTGTGCCTGCATTGTGCTACATAACATAGCACAAACAAGGAGAGTGCCACTACAGGGACCTGTCATTGATGGACCCCCTCCCTGAGCAGGAGGCCCTGTCCTGCCGCTGCCGCCACCACCACTGCAGTCTGATGGTCCTGCTGGAAGAGACGTTTTTTCAATTAAATGGTTAAACTATGAGAAGTGTATGTGACGTGGCGATGTGTAGCAGTGGAGACTGACGGACTCTTGATAGACACTTAATATCTTTAGCATTGTAGGCATATTTATTTATTCAGGCAGAGAGGGAGCGAAGCGACCGTGCTGCCGCTCTGATCAGAACAATAAAATCTACCGGAACAGGTAGGAGGAGCGTCCGGTTGGTTGAAGCTTGTGGGTAGTGTAGGCAGTGATGAGTCACGTCCAGGACTCACTGCATACAATATTGCCATCTAGTGGACACAATAAGTAAGGGCGTATCTAATGTGAACACGTTACACCCCCACTCGAACTTAGCTTATTGTGGTACATTTACATTAACATAGTAGAAAACAATAACAGAAATATCTCCCTGACCTTCAATGCAAAATAAACAAAAACATATTGGCACATACATACATTCCCAGCACTTTATGTGCCAAACAGGTACTGAGCAAACTTTTTAAGTTGTAGCTTAGTGGCTGGTTTTGTCATCAAATCAGCTATCATGCTGTCAGTGGGACAATACTCCAAACAGATCTTTCCACTGTTCACAGTTTCTCGTATGAAGTGATATTGAATATCAATATGTTTACACCTTTGGCGGTTAACAGGGTTCCTGGCTAAGGCAATAGCTCCCTGGTTGTCATCATAAACCTTGGTTCGTGCATACTGATATTTATCAATACTGTCCAGATTTTTACAACTTCAGCAACTTTGGCGTTGTAACTCCCCTCTGGAAGGGTTGTCAAGACAGGTACGGCGGATACAACTCGTTTCTCCCTTGGATTTTTATTGCAAACACACAGGATACACAATAACATCCACACATCGGTTAGCCTGGCTACACTACTTTTCCTTCATTCGGTCAGCCAGTTAGGTAGTTCGGTAGTTAGCTAGGCTGTTAGTTAGGTTGTAAACCTGCAATAAAAACAAACACACAACCTGAAATTAACAATGAACTCTCAAGAGACAAATTCTTGGTTAAGATGCTAGCAGTTCTAGCTCATGGTCTCTCACCAACACGGCGTACGAGTCCTGACGATCAGCCATATGGATATCGAAACCAGAAAAAAAAGGTAAACAACTGCGCTCTTGGATGAACTGCGCATGCTCCACTACGTGCGTAACACTTTACGTCAGTATGTAGACAAACAAGAGTTATCATTATCAAGAACACAACATAACACCCTCATCACTTATAATGTAACAAAGAAAATGCTTTGCCCTGCTGGAAAGTTCTACACCTCCCACTTGGTCTACTGATTCTGGAATCCAAGTAGACCACCCACAACCAGTTAGGTTTAGATATGGCATTCACCCCATGATCAGGTACATAAAGTCACATTCTGAAATATGAAAGTGCTACGTCTCAAACCGAATAACTATAGGTTCAAGGTAGTTTTTATGTCCATAAACAACACACAGATGACATCATGACATCCTTCACCGAAACACACCACCAACCCCAGAAGAGGATGGTGGTGGGGGGGTCTTGATCCTATACTGAAACACACCATGGTGGGGATCCTTTACCGTCCTTTAGCAACCGAAACACACCATGGTGGGGAAGTCTTTTCCTGCTCCTCCACTGGTAGCCGAACCACCAGCCTCCTAACGTTCCTGTGGAGGATGGTGGAGGGACAGCTCTCAACACCGCTGTGACATTCCTAGCAGGTGCATGCCACTTCTGTCGGATGAAGAGACCCGGACCCGCCAGTTGCCTCCACCGCTTCCAGAACTTGTTGACCTCGATCTGAATTGCTCTCAGACGCACGGCGGGGTAAGTCGGATACTCGAATCCTCGGGTATCACCACTGGGCCCTGCACGACCAAGCAGGAGGGAGTTAGGAGTGATGACTTCTACGGTCTCATCTTGCACCTGGGCCCTGGCACCAATTGGTCTCTCATTTGACAGGTTAGCAGCCAAGTAGAGGAGGGTCTGGAACTCAAGCACTGTCAGGTTACTTTCTTCACCAATGCTACTTAACGCTCTCTTGAGTACATGGACTGCTGCTTCTGCTGCCCCATTTCGATGGGGAGAGTCTGCTGGATGAAACACCCACGTCCAATCGGTTCCTGCAACTGCCGCTTTCTTCTGGACCCGATCTTTATCAATGTTTCTTAGGAACTCGTAAAGCTCCTGCAACATCGGCCTGGCACCCACGAAGTTAGTTCCTTGATCCGACCAGAGCTTTCTTGGGTGACTCCTGAGGGCTGTGAGGTGCTGGTATGCTTTCAGGAATCCCTCCGTCAACAGATCTTCCACAATGTCCGCATGCACTGCTCTCGAAGCCATACAGCTAAACACCACACCCCAGACTTTCATCTTTGTTCTTCGTTTTACAGCGTCTCTGATGATGTATGGACCGAAGAGGTCCAGCGTTGTAAACTCGAAGGGTGCAGCTGGTTCAGTTTGTTCGGGAGGGAGTTCACTCATTACCTGTTTGCACATCTTTACTTTGGCCTTTCGACAGTGCATGCAGGAGTCGATGACGTTTCTGGCGACCCTTGGTCCCTGCACCACCCATGCTTTAGACCTCACCCGCAGGAGTGTGTCAGCAACGCCTTCGTTGTTAGCTTCATGGGCTTCTCGTGTGAGAAGGGTACTGATCCATGCATTGTAGGGAACCAGGGGCACACCGGTCTCTTCCTGAGTGATGGCTTGGACCCTACCATGGCATCGTAGGAGCCCTGAAGCTTCATCCCTGGTGACAACGAGACTGTTCAGTGTCGTCACAGGAAGCGTGACCCCCGTCTGGGCGGCCAGGCATAGGTCTTGGAATGCAGATTCAAGTTCTCTTACTGTCAGTACTGCCTCCCACTTTGCTGGTACAGAGGCTCTCTCTATACAGGCTAACCACTTCTTTACAGCTCTGCGGGCATAACGGACTACTCCACAGAGCTTAGCTAGAGACTGTATCTTGATGGATTCACTTGGTCTACGAGTGTTGCTCCCCATAGCATCTCCCTTTCCTTAGTCTCAGCTGAGGTCAATTTTGTCCCATTTTCTGGTGACTCTGGATCCTTGCTAACTCCATCTATGACTACTGGGGCTTCACCACCAGGTCCATCGGGGGTTAACAACTTCTTGACTTGAGCTTGGGTGAGGACTGCCGAAAAAGCTTTTCTCTGGAGTTTACTCACTGTTTCCCTAGCATCGGCCGCCACCTCCGTGGTGGACTTTATGGGCCACTCTTTGACTGGACTAGACAGGAACCTGGGACCTTTCTGCCACACAGAAGTCACATCCTGTAGTTCAGGAGAACACCCCCTCGTTACTAGATCAGTGATGTTGACCTCAGCTGGTATCCACCGCCAGTCAGTTACAGGCCAGCCTTCTGAATCTCACCGATTCGGTTTGCAAAGAATGTCTGGAACCCATAGCTCTCCCTCTGGATGGCTCCCAGCACCGTCTGACTGTCAGTGAAGTGGTACCACTTCTCCACGTCCAAACGCCCATGCTTCAACACGTACCCTTTCAGGCGTGTAGCGAAGACAGCCCCTCAGCCTTAATTGTGTCGCCTTTCTGGTCGAGGGGAGTCAATTTGGCCTTTGACTCCACCTGTCGGGTTACCACACCATCTGACGTCTCCCATCGCAGGTATAGTACAGCACCATATGACTCACAGCTCCTGTCGGAGAACGTGATCCCCCAAGGCTTACCCCTCCAACCAGCGGGTGTGAGGCTTCTGTGGAACCTGATGCTACTCAGGCGGGCGTACTCCATGAAAAGCTCAACTGCTTTCCCTCGGAGCTCATCAGAAAGGGGCTGATCCCAGGTGTCTTTAGTAAGCTTGCCAGCTTCCTGGAAGGCTCTTCTCACAAGGATCACTCCTTTCTGTTTCACAGGTGTTGCTAGACCGATTGGGTCGTACAGTGATCTGGCTCAGTAAAATACGACGAGTCAGAGGATTTGGTGTCTTTACCTCCACTTCCTCTTCCGTGAGGTCAGCCTCAGTTCTCATCTTCTTCGTTTTATAGAAATTAATGGAGACCATCACAAAGAGTTTCTCCTCTTGCACGAGGTAGCCAACCCTGAGCTGATTGGGCAACATCATAGTCACTGGCTTGGACTCTGTCCCGTCCCGCCTCCCACTATGACCGGACCGGACCCAGGGTTTGAGGTAGAAGCCTCCTGTTTTCAATACTTTCTCCACTCCCTCTAAGATCTTGTCTAGGCGCAGTGGGTCATTGTGGGACGTGAGGAGGTCATCAACGTAGGAGTCATCTTCAATGACCCTTCTTTCCTCCTTCATGTGAAAGAACTGGGGCAACTTTGCGGTTTCTCGCATGGCTACCTGCGCAATGCATCCCGCCGGTTTGTCTCCCATGTTCACTCTCACAACAGCGTAGGCTTCAATCTCATCTTCTGGTGAGGCTCTCCACAAGAATCGATACACATGGACCTCTCGTTCCTCCAACCATACCGAATTATACATCTTAGTGATGTCTCAGATGGCTGCATGTTCCCCTTCCCGGTATCTTAGGAGCACCGCTCTGATGGGATTGAGAACGTCTGGACCTTTAAGTAGAATGCTGTTCATGCTTACTGCTCTGAACTCTTGGCTGCTATTCCAGACGAGGTGCACTGGCGTAGTTACTGAGTGGGGGTTTGGTGCAGTTAGATGGCTCACCCACCACACAGCTCCCTTCCAGTTGTCCATCACATCCTTGGTGAGTTTAACAGCAGCTCCTCTCCCCACCATCTCATGGACTTGTCTCTTGTAGGCTTCTTTCCACATGGGGTCTTTCATGAGCCGCTTCTCAGTCCTCAGGAACGTTGCTTCCACAGCCTTTCGGTTGTTAGGAAGAGAAGTTGGGTCCTCCTTCCAGGGGTACTTTGCATCCCAGTGTGACTGATTACTGTGGGCGTCACTCTCTTTGAAGGTCAGACCTGCCCTTATTATCTCCAGCTCCTTCTCATTGGCCAGAGACATTTCCTTTCCTCCTGGTGGGCACTTACCGCAGCGACACCCTCCGCAGGCAGGGTCACATGCAGCACCGATGCTGTCCCATTTTAGCCAGTCTAGGACCTCCTTATTGCATGCTGCTGTCCTTTGGACTTCCACGCTGCCTTCTTGCTCCAAGTGACTTTCTGTCCTTCCCCCAAGATGTTCTTCAACTTTGACGGCTACCACCCTCATGGAGTGTGCGAAGTGCATCTTTGAGTGCCACGTGGTCACCTCCACTCTTTCAAAGAGGTCTGGATGCACACCACTTACGGTCTTGCCTAGAGGACCATCCCACAGCACCAGGTCACCGGTCCTCTGCAGCCTTTTTGGAGCTAATCAGCCTTCTCGAGCACCAATCAGTAGATCGATCCTCTCTGGGCGGGCCAATTCCCCCGGCCTAACATCCGGGAAAAACTGCTCCAGCCGCTCAGATGTTACCACTCGATCCACTTTGGCGATGTCTTCCAGCCCATAGCAAATCATCTCGTGAAACCGCAAAGTCCCTCATGAAGTCCACACCTTTATTGTCACAAGATACCTTTTTGTATCTACTTTCACCTTCATCGTGCCAACACCATACACGACAAATGAGATTGTTTCACCGGTCAATCCGAGTCTTTCTGCAGCCTGATGCGTGATGTAATTAGTATCAGAGGCAAGATCGACTAAGGCTCCAAGGATGTCTCCTCTCTTTGTCGTGATGGGTACGAGCATCATGAGGACTGGATACTCTTTTATGCCACTCCGTTCTGTCAGGCCTTTGCCGGAACATACTTTCGACATCACTTTATTTGTGCAGGCTCTTCGGACAGCTTCCAGCTGGTGGGGAGTCAGTCCTAATTCAGCGAATACTGCCTCTTGCTCCTCTGTTGGACCACGAGGTCCCCTCTTTTCCTCCGGTTTGTTTTCCCTCTTAGCAGTATCCTTCCTTGTTGGTGCCTTAGGGCAGAGGAAATAGTGGTGGTCCACCAGGATGTCACCTTTCTTACACTCCTCCTTCCGACAGAGAAACTTTGGAGTGCAGCCACCGCCGCCCCTGTGAACATCTAGGCACTTCATAAATGCTTTCGCCTTTTTTCACCTGGGCTCTCCTCTCCGACACATTGGCCTTTTTGAAAGTTTTACAGCGGAACAGTTTTCCTCCATGTTCCTCATCACCACACACAGCACATGGTATCCGCTGAACGTCTCTTTTGACTTCACATGCTGTGGTCTGAGTGAATGACTTCTTAACTTTTCTTCGGTCACCTGGTTTCTCCCGAGAACTTGGTCTCTCAGGAACATTAGCAGACCATGACTTACTGGGTAACAACTGCTCCAACCTCACGAGTAATGACTTTTGGCCTTCTAAGAACAGCAAGAGCCTGTCGAAAGGATTTCCTGGGTGAACGTTGTTAACAGGGTTTCCCACATACATGAGCCATTCTCTTTTCATGATGTCAGGGAGTTTACTTTGTAAAGAACGAATCACCAGCTGGTTCTGTATCGTGTCTCCACGTCCCAGGTCTGTGAGGCCCAACACTGCCCTCTCCACTGCTAGGATCAACTCTAATGTCTCCCGTGGCTGATGATTCTTTACAGCCGGTCGTGACTGTAGTTCCAACATGATCTCTTCTGCTGTTTGTGCTTTATCACCATAATGGTTTTCCAGTTCCCTGAAAATATCATTTGCATTCCTGCAACACAACAGTCTGAGTTCGTTTTTAACAACCTCATCTATGCTGTCTAGCAAATGAAGTTTCTTGCATTCCCGTGACCCCGTAGGTTCAGTTTGTGCCTGGATACTCTCCCATTCAGTCTTCCAGCGCCAATAGTCCCTTCTATCCCCAGAGAACTTAGGCAAATTTATGGGTGTGAGCCTTATTTTAGGTCGGGCCCACTGAAAGCTGCTATCCCCCCCAGTGTACACCCCGGAGCCGCTATATGGCATGCTACTTCCTCGTCCCCCGCTAAGATCAACGGGTGGAGCAGCATGAACGCTCCGCAGTTGTGGCGTGCTGGCGAGGGTTGGAGGTAGAGTGAAACCAACATTAAGCCCACCGTCAGACTGTCATAAACGTGGGGTGGGCTGTGGTGTCTGTTGTGGAGTACTGAGTGTGGGAGCCACATATCCACTCAAAGGTTGAGTACTGATGGTTGCAACATGGGGAGCCATGGTAACGATGCTTGCTCCATCAGCGGAGATGAACGGAGGAGGGCTCATAACGTCCACAGTCCCCTGCCCATCAACAGGCAGAGTGGCACCAACAGAGTGGGTGTTAACAGGTGGGGCAGTAATAGCAAGGGTTACCGATTGAGTAAAGATGGTGTTATCAGTGGCTGTAAGACTGTCATTAGCAGGTGTGACATACTCACCGGCCACATTATTACCTCCCACATTTTCATCCTCTTCCTCCTCACCTCCATCACCGTCGTCCTTGTGCCCTGTACCGTCACTCTTCATGCGCTCATCCTCGCGTCGGCATGTCCACTCGTCCATCAGCTGCTCCTTATCCTCTTTCAATGATAAAAAGAGCCTCCATTTCTCTTTTCTGTGCGGCCGATAGTCTCTCCAAGTATACACAGCACCTCTGAGTTCTTGGAGTTTCCTATCCAGCTTATTACTCTCGACTCCTTGCTTTGTCCATGGCACTATTTTATCTTTCCCAAATGCCTCAGCCCAATCAAAGGTCGAGTTGTACTGCGTCACAAGAGCATCTATATCCGGCACTGCATACTTGGACCACAGAATCTCCAAGATCGCTTCCTCAGCTTCTTGGTACTTTTGCTCATTGACTTGTCTTCTCGCCAGGGCTTCCTATGACTCACCGTTGTCATCTGTCGGGTTTATTTGCTCCTGTGCGTCAATATAGTCATTACTGGCATCAAGGAGTTTATCATAGTCGTCCCTCAATCTTGCTAACTTGTCTGACAAATCAGCTTCACGTAAACGGCCAGCGCTGACATTTAGGCAGTTTATCCGTGTTGTGAAGTGTTGGGATCGACTCACATGTGCTCTGAAAGAACAATGGAGAGGCCTATATGTCCCTCCAAAAGCCTGAGCTATAGTTGTCGGCCTGCTTGAAAAAGCACCCCACAACCCCCATGATTTACACCTAGGTGTAACTCTAAGTTTGAACGGAAACTGAGCACGGACATTGTCTGAATGCCAACGCACTCAGCGGGGGTCCCCGGTGACGTCACGCAGGTAATAAAAACGCACCGCGACCCTCCGTCGACGCTTTTTCCCAGTGCACCAGTTGTTATAGAGAGCTATCCCAGCTTTCTGCCCGACCGGACCGCCAAAGGGAGCATCATCAAACGTTTGAACCTCACCATCAGAAACCTAGGTCACAGTCTTCAACTCGCGGGACGAGCGCATAGACTGTTGTTTTTGCTTGTTTTTCCTTTTCTTCTACGTAACCCATCGCGGATCGCCGCAGTCAGCTGACCCCACGTGTTGTGAAGACCGGCAAGCCAACTTTGTCCCCAGAACCTGACAAAGATCTCCCCGCTGCCGCCGAGGAGCCCATCACTTCACCGTGGTCTAAGGACCTCCCTCACTCCGGAGGGGCGGAGCAACCAAAGTAAGAGGCTTAAGTCTGGGCAGAGACAATTAGGATAGTGTACTGTACTTTATTTTATTTTATGTTTGTTTTTTGCTTTGCTTTGTTTATTTTGTTCTATTCCCTACACCCGATAAGTTGTGAAACTTGATCGGTGCTGTAGAATTTTGTGTCGGCCGTCGCGTGATCAGTGATAAAGCAATATCACTAGTTAAAGGACCAATACCAGACCAGAGAACTCCGTTCACTGGCTCTGCTATTGCGTAGTGATATTGTAATTATCAACTGTAGTGACGCCTTCCTACGATCTCTTTCTTCCTCTCTTTCCCTCTCTCAAACACACCCTACACATTGCTCTGATTTTGATTGCGTGATCCCGGATTTGTTGCTCTGGTTACTGCACCTCAGCAACCAAACCGAGGGCCTCTCTCTCTCTCTCTTTGTTCACGCCACTCACACATTGCGGCCAGTCGCCATCTTGGCTCTGACGTGTGCGTAGTCGACATCACTCCGTCGCCATCTTGGCTCTGGCTATCAACGACGTCACCCACGTGACGCCGCGGCCATCTTGACTGCTCACACACACACACACACACACACACCCCCTCTCTATCTCTCTCTTCCCACACACACATAACAGTCGTTTATCTTAGGTAATGTTATTGTGCATAACTATTACTACAAATAAATGTTGTTATACTTCAATCCGTCCTTGTTTGTGATTATTGTGGTTGTAATTGTGACAATTGCTGGATTTACAACAGTCAGTGCTCGAAGTTCCCCTTCTGATTAACCCCGAGACTGTAGCTAGATTTAGCTAATTTGGACATTGGTCCCTGGTAACAGGGTGGTGCCCCGAAATTAACTACTCATAGTAGAAATTCTTAGATATTAATAATAATTTCACAGAATTATTAATATTAATTGCCAATATCCAAATTGCCCCTATCAGCGCACAAAAGAAGTTGCATTGTGCATTTGAACGCCTCTGCTTTAGGTCCTCTAGATCTGGCTTGTTGTCCGCCATTTTTCCTGAAGGCGCAAGAAATTCTAAAAGATTCAATTTGTCCGAAACAAACAAATCGTTAAAAGAATCGTTCAGAACGGATGAGTCAGTGAGCGGCACTAACGTTACCGTCCACGGTCCACCGCTTTGGCTGGCAGCCGTGGTGTGTACAAAGTCACAGTTCTGTCTTTAAGCAGAGTTCAGTCACGATATCACAGTTTATGCGGCTATTCGGTAGCAGTGCTTGCCTCCTTTAGCACGGCAAAGGTTTACTTAGCAAGTGTAGCTTTTGAACAATCCACACTACTTACGACCGTGATAATTACTCCGCCCTTAAACAGCCCTGTTAGGTCTTGCCTTCGGCTCCTCCGTTGTAGTGGCGTTGTTGACGCCCGCTTTTGTCCCAGACTCCGAGTCTCTAGCCCCGGCGCTAGTCCTTAACGATGGTCGCTCTCCGCTCGGGCCCATGTATTCCCTGGCACGGCTCCCACGGCGGTTTACAACTGTCCAGATTTTTACAACTTCAGCAACTTTGGCGTTGTAACTCCCCTCTGGAAGGGTTGTCAAGACAGGTACGGCGGATACAACTCGTTTCTCCCTTGGATTTTTATTGCAAACACACAGGATACACAATAACATCCACACATCGGTTAGCCTGGCTACACTACTTTTCCTTCGTTCGGTCAGCCAGTTAGGTAGTTCGGTAGTTAGTTAGGCTGTTAGTTAGGTTGTAAACCTGCAATAAAAACAAACACACAACCCGAAATTAACAATGAACTCTCAAGAGACAAATTCTTGGTTAAGATGCTAGCAGTGCCAGCTCATGGTCTCTCACCGACACGGCGTACGAGTCCTGATGATCAGCCATATGGATATTGAAACCAGAAAAAAGGTAAACAACTGCGCTCTTGGATGAACTGCGCATGCTCCGCTATGTGCGTAACACTTTACGTCAGTACGTAGACAAACGAGAATTATCATTATCAAGAACACAACATAACACCCTCATCACTTATAATGTAACAAAGAAAATGCTTTGCCCTGCTGGAAAGTTCTACAAATACCCTTGAGTAGCTGTTGCAAATACATATACTCCTGTATGGCTGAGGCTAAGGCCATGTATTCTGCCTCACAGGTAGACAATGCAACAGTAGGTTGTTTTCTACTCTTCCATGAAATGAGAGAGCTTCTCTCACTCAAGCTGACACAATACCCAGTGGTACTACGTCTGTCTGTGACCTCTGATGTCCAGTCAGCATCACTGTGGACTATCAGGCCTAGATCACTTTTGATATCCTTCCTAAAACATAACCCGTGGGTTGTTGTACCCTTAAGATACCTGAACACGTGTTTGACAGTGTTCCAATGCTCTTCACTTGGTTCAGCAAAATGCTGGGAAAGTTTACTGACTACAAAACTTAAATCTGGTCTAGTACATGTAGCCAAATAGATCAAACTTCCCACTGCTTCTCGGTACATTCTTGGATCTTCCAGTTTTACAGCATTTTCTGAGTATTCAAGTTTTGACTTGCATGGGGTCTCTCTGGGCTTACAATCTTTCATCCCAAATCTAGAGAGTATTTTGTTCACATATTTCTCTTGTGACATTGTGACTTGGCCCTCTGACTGTTTAAAATCTATCCCAGAAAATTATTCAATTTTCCCAGGTCTTTCATTTTAAACCTCTCAGTGAGCATTCTTTTGACACTTTTCACAACCTCTTCAGTGTTAGCAGCAATTATCAGATCATCTGCCTTTTTGCCTGGTGGCAACTGGGTAATTTTGAAGGTCTCATTCTCTTTTAGTGACTGCATTTCATCATTCATTGCATTTATCCACTGCCGTGACCTAGTTGATCCTATGGCATCCTGGTAATTTTGTGGTATGTCACAAACAGCTCTATAACAAGAGTCTACACATGTTACCAGTCTGTCTGACATATCATCAGTGTCATAATCCTGTAGTCGCACTGGCTTTTTCCTAGCTCTTGGTGGGTTCTTTCTAGTTCCACCCTCAGTGCTTGGTTGTTCACACTCAACCTCAGAAACATCACCTTGAACACTTTGACCTGATTCATTTTCCATTTTATCATCAACATTGTTCTCATTGGTTTTCTCTGTCTTGACATTCAATGTATGAACCATGTGTCTCTGTTTCTTTTTCATTAGCTGTCTTGTTTGTGAATTTCACCAACCTGTATTTTTGGACCTTCTCTGTGTCTGGGAAATACACAAGATAAGCTGGGCTTTTCTTGTCGTAGCCCATGAACAGACCCTGCTCACATCTTGGATCTAATTTGCCTTTCTCTTGTGTGTATGCAAAACCCACAGACCCAAATTTATGAAGTTTGGACATGTTTGGTTTCTTGCCTGTAAGCATCTCATAAGGTGTTTTCTTTCTGCGTCTACTGTAACACCTGTTTCTTACATAGGCGGCTGTCTGCACAGCATGATTCCACAAATTGTCTGGCAACCTACTGTCTAACAGCATACACCGACCCATTTCATACAGTGTTCTCCACCCTCTCTCTGCACTCCCGTTTTGGTGAGGCGAATAAGGTGAAGATGTTTCATGCTTAATTCTATTTTTGGTTAGCAGTGTTTTGAATTCCTTATTGGTATACTCAGCTCTGTTGTCTGAACAGAAACATTTTACTTTTCCGAAAGGTGCTGAGTCTACAGAGAATCTCTCTGTAGCCTGTACTGCATTGCTTTTGGATTTCAGAAAATACACTGTCATGGCACCCGAATAGTCGTCTGTGAAAGACATAGCATATTTGTGACCTTCTAAGCTAGGGGTCCTCATGGGACTGGCTAAATCAGTATGAACCAGCTGTATGGGCTCTGTAGCCTTGCTGTCAGCCTCTCTATTCCTTGTCTGTGTGAATTTTCCTTTTACACATATTTCACACAGCTGCACTGGCCTGACTGTTCTGCCTCTTATTTCCATCCTTTTTACCACACCCAGTAGCTTTTGTACATCCTCATAATTGCAGTGCCCTAAAATTTCATGCCAAGTTTGCATGTCGTGGCACACACTGCATTTATCAACACTCTTCTCAACAGTTGGCAAGTAAAACAAATTACCATTCTCATGGAAATCAAACCTGGTACCCTTTTTGGCAATCATGTGACAGTCCCCCTTTTTGAAAGTCACTGTTGCACCACCATTTGTCGCTCTTGCAACTGAGAAGGTGTCGTGTTGATATGTCGGCATATATAGAGCATCCTGTAGCTGGGCTCTTTGTTCTCGTCCATCGCTGTCTAGCAGGTAAATCAGTGCCGTCCCTCCGTTACAATGTGAGATGTTGCTCCGGCATCCACCACGATCCCTTTCTTCTTTACTTTGGCTGATGGCCTCTCACTGCTCACATGTTTGGCTATGAAGCACTGATCCTCGTCGTCAATGTCCTCCCCTTTTTTCTCTGCAACCTTTCTGGCTCCGTCTCCTTTTCCCTTCTTCCTGCACAGGGACTCAGTGTGAGTGTTACTCCTGCAATGACTGCACCACACTTTCTGGTGCAATTGGTTCCTATGTGTCCTTCTTCCCCATCCTTCTTGTGTGTCTTGGTGCCTTGTTTGCTTTGTTTGGTGCTGGTCTTCATCACACTGTCCACAGATCCAGACGTCTTCATCTTCTCTGATTCTTCATAGACTCTCAGTCTCCTCTTGAAGTCTTGAAATGTAACACTGTCCTCATTCTGCGTAACATGTGCAACCAGTGGTCTGAATGAGTCTGGCAGTCCATTCAATACAGTTGCTACAAGCAGCACATCGCTCATGTTCTCCCCTGCATCACGAAGAGCTGAAATTATATTCTCTGTCCTTATCACATAATCAGTAACAGTTTCATTTCCATCTGTATGGTGGTCAATGATGTGTACAGGTTCAGAATCCTGGGCTTGCTTTTGCCAGAGTAATGCTCCCTTAATATTTTTAAAGCTTTCCTCCCATCCTCAGCAGCTTCATGCCTTATCAATGACAGGCTCTTATCATCCAGTGAATTCACTAATTGTGCATAGCAGTCTGCATTTTTCGCTCCATCTGCAGCTATCCCAGCTTCAATGGTGTCTTTTAGCTTCAGAATGTGTAAACAGCTGAGGAATCTCGTCTCCCACAGATCATACTTAGCTTCAGTTCCATCAAACATAATCTGCTGGGGTAGTGTTCCTGCTCCGGCCATTTTACCTTCTTTTCAGAGTCCACTGCCTCCAAACCTTGGGCTGCGGCTTGTAGAAGCTCCTCACTTTTCGCGGGAGTTTCTCGGCGCCGGCTTCCTCCAGGTCCAACTAGTAGCATCTCTTGGCTAACAGTTCATTTTTCTGTTACCTTCTTGCTTTAGGTTGGCATCGCTGGGCCCATAACCTGTGACGTGGCGATGCATAGCGGTGGAGATTGACGGACTCTTGATAGACACTTTATATCTTTAGCATTGTAGGCATATTTATTTATTCAGGCAGAGAGGGAGCGAAGCGACCCTGCTGCCGCTCTGATCACAACAACAAAATCTACCAGAACAGGTAGGAGGAGCATCTGGTTGGTTGAGGCTTGTGGGTAGTGTAGTCAGTGATGAGTCACGTCCAGGACTCAATGCACACAATACTGCCATCTAGTGGACACAATAAGTAAGGGCGTATCTAATGTGAACACGTTACAGTGTACACTTTTCCATGTTACAGTTTTTATCATATGCTGCACATTCAAGCACTTTCAGGGCATATTTTCGTGCTTCTCATTTAATGAAGCCAAATTTGACTACAGCCAGATAAGCTTGAAAATGCACATTTAAAAACGCTTGGAAAGTGCTTAAATGTGATTGTTGTTAAAACAGGCAGCAGCGACCTGTTTCCTACCTGTTGTTTTTATTAGCAGTGGCATTGCCGAGAGGTCCATGGCTGTGACTGTGATCCTCTGAAAGTAGGAGGAGAGGGTGTATGAAGATATCTTTGTCATCGTCAGAAATCCAAAATAGTCACAGTAATTGTGTTTAGGTACGCAAAAGCATGACATCACCGGCGTTACTGAAACACGTAATTCATACGCTGACAGTAACGTTTCGTTTCTTCAGTACTGCAGCAGTCTGCACTACACACATGTAGCCTACTAAGCCCGCTGTGCTGGCAATGACATAATACCAATGAACTCTGAACAGGTTGGTGTTAGTTTAAACAGTTAATGTATGAGGTACGTCAGATTAATTCCCTTTTAAGTTAAACCATAGACCGCAAAATTCATCAGTAAACCCGGCTACCTCGCTAGCTCGCTAGCTACATAACACACCAGTCAATGGAGCAGAGTTAGCTACAGTAAGCACGACCTCAGATCAATTGGAGATCGTTACGCCCTCGTTTCAAGTTGGTCAGAATTCAAATAGTTGGCTCGCATGACATGTTGTTTGGTGTTTGTATGGTCTTTAAAATGCTACACATTAGATGACGGTAAACTTACACAATGGACGTGAAGTTGTGCCCCCAGCTGCTCCTTTCGTGAAGTAGTCCGCCATGTTTTGATCCGGAGGCTGAGACCCGAGCCTTTAAAATCCGTATCCGGTCAGATCGGAATCACAGTGATCCACCCTGCCAGTTTTTTTAAATACTCTGACAAAATCAGCAGGATCACCTTGATCCGTGACTGAGAAAAAGGGGATTTCATTATCCAGATTACTCTGATCCAGATTACAAGTTTTGAAATACTGGGCCTGGGTCTGTCTGTTGTGGAGAGGAGGAGATGTCTGTGGATAATTCAGCTCCAGATAAAAACCACCGACAGTCAAGGAATCCAGACCAGAAAAAGCTGATGACACAAACACACTTCACAGCTTGTTCTTGTGATAAAGGCTTGGACAGATTAGAGACTGTGTTGTTTGTCATTGTTAAAGATTTGTTTCGATTACCTATTGTTAAGTTTTCACCTGTGTGTGTGTGTGTGTGTGTGTGTGTGTGTGTGTAGGACCTGTCAGGCAGGTCAGCAGCCACTGGTACAGGACTGGTTTACTCAGAGACCTTCACTCATCCTAAGAACCTGTGGGAGCCCAGGTAACCTCAGGTGTTCCTGACAGTGACTCATTGATGTTTGAACAGCTTCATAATAACATTGTGTTGTTGTCGTGTGGTTGTTGTTGTCAGTCATGTGGAGTCTCCAAACAGAGTGACGTCCATCATGGAGGAGCTGGAGAAGCAAGATCTGCTGTCTCACTGCATCAGGGTGGAGGTTAGACTGTCAGTCTCTCTCTGTTTGTCTTTCTATCTCTCTGTCTGTCTTCCTACTTGTCTGTCTCTCTGCCTGACTAACACCATGTCTCTCTCAGCCCAGAGAAGCTACAGAAGAAGAGCTGCTGCTTGTTCACAAGTGAGTCACACAAACATTTTGTATAATTGAACTGTTAAAGGACAGATCTGTTAATTCTACCGTCCCCTATTGTCCTCTGAGTGACTTCTGAATGCCAGATGTCCTCCAACTGTCCTCTGATTTCTTTGTAGGAAACATTATTTGGATATGATGAGGTCGACTCAGACAATGTCAGAAAGTGAATTACACACTCTGTCTGAGAAATACAACTCTATTTGCTTTCATCCTGTAAGAACACACACACACTGATAAAGAAAAGAAAAACAGTATTTTTGTGCAATTTTACTTTGATCACGCTCTTCTTTATCGCTATTTGTTTTTTATTTTGTGTGTGTGTGTAGGAGACGTTCCAGGTATGTTTGTTGGCAGTGGGTTCAGTCCTCCAGCTGGTTGACAAGGTGATGACCTCAGAACTCAGAAATGGATTTGCAGTCATCAGGTAACATCAGCTGCTTCTCATACTGTGTTCAGGTGCTGCTCACTTTGACCGGCTGACATCACAGTAACACACCTGTGCTCCTCAGACCTCCAGGTCATCACGCTCAGGCTGACCAGGCTAACGGTTTCTGTTTTTTCAACAATGTGGCTATTGCAGCTCGATATGCTCGGACCAGACACTCAGTCAGCAGGTGTGTGTATGTGTATTAGTGCTGCATGATTTGACAAAAATGTGCGATTGTGATTATGGTGGACAATATTGCAATATGCAATTGCAATTACGATATTGTAAATGAATGGTGTCATGAGTCTACTTGCTTGGTTATCAAGGACAACACAGAGAATAATGATAGACTTGAAGAGTGTATTTGTCAACTTAAAACATACACATTATAAGTAACATTAGAAATACAAAACCTGAGACTTTTACAGTACTGTTTTCCAAATAACTTGATATTCAAAATAAATAAATACACGTCATGTGCACTTCATTTTCCAAAAACCCCTCCTTGTTAACTCAGTATTTCCCTTACAGTTTATTTTGGGTGTTCTTTTTATTAAACATGGAGAAAAAAACTAACTTTTGTGCAGTTTCATAGTCTAATGCATTGCTATGATTTCATTACACTGATTACAATGCATTTCTCTCCTTTTCGACGGGAGGGGCTCCCCCCTCCCTCTTCTCTCACAGCACGCACAGTGTCAGGTGCTGCACTCACACCAGTAACACAGACACAGCCACCCACACTAGACAGCGGAGGAGAAGTGAGGAGACGACAGATGAGTGTTGCCATTACGGTCAAAAAAGAAAACTGAACAAAACCATGTAAATGAAACCGGAGCTTCCCTGGGCATTCGCCAGGGAAATATCACCAATTTTTAAACGCACCGCACGTGTTGAGGAGGAAAGCACAGTTAGCTCCGTGTAGCGCTCCAAATGCTCTGTGATCATGGTAAAATGGGGAGAGGGTCCTGCGAGGATATGGACCGGTCTGCTGTATGTCGGGTAGTCACGTGACCAGTTGGTTCGGAAATGTTACCAGACTCCACACACTACAGCATAGTCCCGGTTACAGGCACACACATGTATCATGCACATTTATTTACATTAAATCACAAATCGCAGCCTTTTGTGCAATTATCTAATCGCACAGCGTGATATCGCAATTGCGTTTTGATTAGTCCTGCAGCACTAATGTCTATTTACGGGGCATTCGGGGGGTGTAAATGTGTCAATAACATGACTTAACTGCACAAAAAATTGTGTTAATTATATTCTGAAAGTCAGGGTTGTTTTTGTTCATGTATGTGTGTATGTGCTTGTGTGGCTCTCAGGGTGTTGATAGTGGACTGGGATGTTCATCATGGTCAGGGCATCCAATACCTGTTCGAGGAGGACCCCAGGTAAACTGCTCCTCTTCATCTTCTGTCTGCCACAGACTTTACAATACTTTCTGTCTTTATAACACACACTGACCCCACCCCCCCACTCCCACCACCAACACGCACACACACCTCTTCCACCCTCCTTCTGTTCCTCCTGCAGTGTCCTGTACTTCAGCGTCCACAGGTATGAGAAGGGTTCTTTCTGGCCACACCTCCCAGAGTCCGACAGTCAGTTTGTCGGCAGCGGACAAGCTGAAGGAAGAAACATCAACCTGCCCTGGAACCAGGTGAGTCCTCTTGTTCAAAAGAGCTCTGTGTCCTGCTACAACGACAACTCATGATGCAATTAACAGGAAAAGAGATGGTCATGTGAACGTCAGAGACATTCATTAATAGAGTTAGAGGAAAAGGAGACACACATAGTTTTGTCAAAACCTTAAACCTGTGTATGTGGTTTTCTTCAGGTGGGAATGACAGACGCTGATTACATCACTGCTTTTCAAAAACTCCTGCTGCCTGTAGCCTGTGAGGTAACACACACACACACACACACACACACACACAGAGGGAACACTACCTGCATTAATCAGTGATGTGTGTTCAGTTCCAGCCTCAGCTGGTTCTGGTCTCTGCGGGATTTGATGCTGCAGTTGGAGATGAGAAGGTACACACACAGACCTCAGATGATTGTTGATGATTGTTGTTACTTTACCACTGAGGTTAATTTTTTAAATATCTCTCCTGTGTGTGTGTGTGTGTGTGTGTGTGTGTGTGTGTGTGTGTGTGTGTGTAGGGAGAGATGTGTGTGAGTCCTCAGTGTTTCCATACTTTGACTCACATGTTGATGAGTTTGGCTGAAGGTCGACTTGTTCTGGCTCTTGAGGTAAAACACTTTCTTTTTAATATACCTCTGTGTGTGTGTGTGTGTGTGTTACACTACTCTGGGAGACTAAATGTCAAAATAAAAGCACTGAACACTGGTTCATTCATTTTACCATTTCTGTTGAAATCGTAAAAGGTCCAGTAAGACAAAAGGTTAGACATACATATAATAATATATGATATGATATGATATGATATATGATGAAATGTTAAATATGTTAAATGAGAACAATACCTTCTCTATATAGTAGAATAAGTGTAATAACCACAAATCAATATATCTATATACTATAATAATATCTATAATGTGTGTTTATGTGTGTCTGTGCAGGGAGGTTATAACCTGCAGTCGACAGCAGAGGGAACTGCAGCCTGTGTCAGAGCTTTGCTGGGAGGAGCCTGTCCTCCTCTGACTCCGCCCTCAGCTCCTTCTAACAGGTAACATGTGGAACACCTCAACCCCGCCCTTAACAATAAGAAACTGAGCAACAGGCCGCAGTACAGACTTAATGCTTATTTATCTTGAGTGCATTCCACAATGGGAGGGGAGTTAGTGACACAACATTTATGTAAAGGATAAAGTGATTTGTCATGATTTTTTTTTAAGTAAAAATTCTAACAGAGGCTGGGATGATATTGCTGCGACAAGGAATGGTGGGACAGCATTTCAGTTTTCCTTTCATAAAGGAAGGACCACTTTTTTCTATGCTAGAGAAGCACTGATGTTTCTCTCCTCATCAGTTAGAGAACTGGTCCAGGTCTTATCACGGCTACTGCTCAGATACTTCAGCACAAAATCAGAGTCAGAATTTATTATTGTCATTGCACAACAAGATTAAAAGCTAAACCTTTAAAGTGCAACCACATAGTAGACAAGACATTAAACAATAACAGCAAACAATAAACAATCAGTGTCAACACTCAGAATTCAACAGTTTATGCATGATCCTGAGTATGCGTACGGATGTATAAGTAAAAGTGCAAGTGCATTTGATAAGCTAGCAGGATAATAAATGTAACCATAGGCCAGTGGTTCCCAACCTTTTTTGTCTTGTGTACCCCCTGAGCCTTTTTGTCGTAACAGGAGTACCCCCTCACTAATATGTCTTCACACAATTGTAGGATTGTCACAAAACTAAATGTCAAACTCGATACCAATACCCAGGAAAATATTCAATACCATATTTGATACTGTGATTTGATACAGTGCTTCCCTTATTATCTGATTTTGGGGTGGGGTGGGGGGTTCAATTATTTTATTTTTATTTCAATCAAAAGCAGCTATAACACGTGTTGTTTCTATTAGCCTAAATAAAAAAGCTAAATCTGAGTTGTGTAGTTTCAGTCTAATGTGTTGCTATCGTTTCATGACATTCCTTACAATGCGTTTCTCCTCTCCTCTCACGGGCGGGGGGCTCCCCCCTCCCTCCTCTCTCACAATACACACACAAATGAACTCAGACAGTGGAGAAGAAGAGAGGAGACGAGAGAGGAGTGTTGCTGTCACTACTGCTGTTTTTTAAACTCCCCGTACATGCGTCTTACCCCTGTGTAGCTCTGTTATTCAGGTCCAATGCTCCAGACGCGCCTGCTCTGCACTGCCTGTCAAGTGTGTGCTCGGAACCGGCGCTGTGGGTGTGTGCTGTTAGTATCGATACTTTTGGAAATCAGTATTGTACCCAGATACGCCGTTTTAGCGTCGATACCTTTGACAACCCTAAAGAGATGTGCCACAGGTTGATCTGTAAAAGGTCTCCAGCAGCTGGCCCTCTAAGTTAGTCCTCCTGAGCACCCTCAGGAAGTGGATCCGCTGCTGGGCCTTCTTGACCACTGCTGTGGTGTTTGAGGACCAGGAGAGTTTGTCAGAGATGAGAGTTCCCAGGTATTTAAAAGTGTGGACTCTCTCCACACAGGCACCGTTGATGTGCAGAGGAGTGAGGTCAGTTTTTTTCTACTGGAAGTCAGTGATGATTTCTTTTGTTTTTGTTATGTTTAGTTCCAGGTTGTTTAATGAGCACCAAGCTGTCAGTTTCAGGACTTCATTCCTGTGGTTGGATTCGTCTCCCTCGGAGATCAAGCCCACCACGGTAGTGTCATCGGCAAATTTAATGATGATGTTTCCTGGGTGGGCGGGGGTGCAGTCATGTGTATAGAGTGAGTAGAGGAGGGGGCTCAGCACACAACCCTGAGAAGAGCCGGTGCTGAGTGTAGGGGAGGAGGAGAGGGAGGAGCCGAGTTTCACTGTCTGGGGGCGATTTGTCAGGAAGTCCTTTATCCAGGAACAGGTGAGTTGAGGGAGGTGTAAGTGTGATAGCTTGGTGATCAGGATGTCAGGAATGATGGTGTAAAACGCTGAATTGTAATCCATGAAGAGCATTCTCACATAGGTCCCCTTCTGCTCCAGGTGGCTTAGTGCAACATGGAGAGCAGTGGCTTTGGCATTTACAGTGGATCTGTTTGTCCTTTAGGCGTACTGATGTGGGTTGAGGTTGGGGGGAGAAGGGTCTTAATATGATGTTGGACCAGCCTCTCGAGGCACTTTGTAATAAGTGGTGTGAGGGCTACTGGCGGTAGTCTGTGAGGCTGTCTATGGAGGGTTTTTGTGGAACAGGTATGATTATGGATGATTTGAGGCAGGATTGGACCACGGCTTGTGACAGGGAGAGGTTGAAGATGGAGGTGAAGACCTGTTAGAGCTGGTTGGCACAAGCATTGAGCACCTTCCCCGGCACTCCATCAGGACCAGCAGCTTTCTTAGGGTTCACTGCTGAGAGAGTGGGAGAGTGAGAGAAGGGGGAATGAAGGCTGGTGCTGGTGCTGGTGGAGTGGCTGTGTGCTGCATCGCCTCGAAACGAAGTTGTTCAGCTCCTCTGCCAGTGACGTGTCTGAGCTTCCAGATGTTGCTACGTAGCCTCTGTAGTTGGTGATGCTCTGTATGCCCTGCCACACCTGCCGTAGGGTTGTTTTCTGAGAGGTGGCTCACAATCTTCCTCTTATAAGCCGCCTTAGCATCCCTTATTCTTCTCTTCAGATCAGCCCGAGCAGCACTGTAGAGTTCTCTGTCATCTGATCTAAAAGCAGAGTCCCAGGCCCGGAGTAGTATGTTGACGTGGCCAGTCATCCAGGATTTCTTATTAGGGAAGATACATATGCATTTATCCACAGTGACACTCTCAATGCAGAACCTGATGTAGGACAGGACAGACTCTGTATATGTCGCCAGGTCCTCATGTTCAAATAAATTCCACACTGTGTGTTCAAAGCAGTCTTATAGTTGAGAGAGTGCATGCTGAGGCCAGGTCGTAATGGTCTTTGTGACCGGTGGTGGTCTGTGTCTGAGCGGGGGGTATGCTGGGGCAAGCAGCAAGGAGAGGTGGTCTGACTGTCCCAAGTGAGGGAGGGGGATGGCTCTGTATGCATGCTTAATGTCAGTGTGTACATGCTCCAGAGTGTTGTTACCCCTGTTAGGGCACTTAACATGCTGATATAAAGTGGGGAGCACTGATTTCAAATTTGCTTCTTTGCCATCTATGACGTGGACTCCGTCTGGGTGATCATGCTGCTGCTTGTTTATAGCGGTTAGCAGGCGGGAGAGAGCTGAGCTGACGTTAGCATTGGGTGGAATGTAAACAGCGGTGACAAACACTACTGTTATTTATCTTGGTAGGAAGAAGGGACGGCACTTGACTGACATATATTCCAGCTCAGGAGAACAGTGGCTGTCTATGATGATGCTGTTGTTGGACCAGTCATTATGCATGTAAATGCAGAGCTCCCCTCCCGTGGAGTGTGCGGTTCCCTAGCTGCACCGCAGCATTGGGGTTTAGCAGGTGAAGCCAGCTTTCCGTGATGACCAAAACACAGCAGTTACGGACGTAGCGGTTTCCAGCAAGAAGTAGTTCCAGATCATCCATTTTGTTGACCATGGATCTAGCGTTGGTGAGGAGCAGGCTGGGAAGAGGGGGCTTGTGAGGGTTTTTCCTGAGCTTAGACAGTAGGCCAGACCTACAGCCTCTCTTCTGTTTACACTCCCTCCGCCGTCTACGTCACCTGCCAGACCCGACAACAATCCACAGAACTTTCCTGAGAACAAACTGACTTAAGAGTTCAAGTCCACATCTAGAGTTCAGTTTCCCAGCATGCATTTCACACTGGCCAGCAGAAATGGTGGAAGACATGAGTGTGTGGTATTGTTCATATCCGACCTGTTAACATGTTGTAACAGTGGAAACACAAACTGAACCCTCTGTGTGTACAAGAGCATGCTTCATCTACCCCTCTCTGTCTGTCTGTCTGTGTGTCTCTCAGTGCTCTGCAGTCCATCTCCCAGACCATCTCTGCTCTTTATCCACACTGGGCCTCTCTACAAGTCCTGGGTGAGACACACACGCACACACACACACACACACAGACACCATCATATTGGGAAGTATTGAACAAGAAAAATTCATTGAGAGACAGTTCACCTCTATACTCTGCTCTTTATTCTGTTTCTGTATATTTTACATAAACAAGGAAATTCTCTCTTCCTGTTTCCTGTGCAGAGGGCAGCTCATCAACTAATGGTGGAGTCATCAGAGCAACAACCAAAGAGGGTGCAAAACCAAGCAGCCCTGCCCCCTCTCTTGCCACAATAACAGGTCTGGTTTATGATGAGAGGATGATGGAACACTTGAACATGTGGGACAGGTGAGTCAACTGCTGCTGTGATGTCATGGAGGATGGAATGACATAATAACATGGGTTGTATCAAACAGGCATCATCCTGAGCAGCCTCAGAGGATCTCTAAAATCTTCTCCAAACACCAGCAACTTGGACTGGTCGACCGCTGCAAATGGATACCAGCTCGCTTGGCAACAGTAGAGGAGCTGACCATGTGTCACAGGTACGTTCACTATCAGGCCACAGGACAGAGACTAAAAACATGCAGATTAGATCAATACAATAGGTTTAAAAGTCCTCCATGTATAGGAAAATCATTTTGCACTGTATGGTGACACATCTCTGGCACCAGGGGGCAGTAAAATAGCTGCACAGCCACATCATGACCTGTTTGAGGTTAGTGTTTCTTTGTGTGTGTGTGTCTCTATGTATGTGCGTGCAGTGTACAGCACATTGAGCAGATGAGAGCCACAGCAGTGATGAAGCCCAGAGATCTGCATAAACTGGGGACAGAGTTCAGGTCCATCTACATCAACAACCAGAGCTTCCAGTCTGCCCAGCTGGCTGCTGGGAGCTGCTTCAACATAGTGGAGAGCATCCTGACAGGACAGGTAAACCAGATCCTGGTTTAGAGCTTCAAACCAGGCACTCTGGCACTGTGAGGACAAGGATGAAATGGGAGGGTGGTGCTAGGGTCCTGGACAAGGACAAGGAGATGACCTGACAGTGGTCCTGTCTGCAGGTGAACAACGGCGTGGCCATCGTCCGACCTCCAGGTCATCATGCGGAGAGAGACTCTCCCTGCGGTTTCTGCTTCTTCAACACCGCCGCGCTCGCTGCTCGCTATGCCCAGAAAATCTCCCATACACCACTGAGAGTCCTCATATTGGACTGGGACGTTCACCATGGCAACGGGACACAGCACATGTTTGAGGATGATGACAGGTGAGGGGGGTCACATGATGTGATGTGATGTGATGCTGTGTGGGCTGATGTGAAGTGGTGATGGATTCTTGCTGTCTCCAGCGTTCTTTACATCTCCCTCCATCGCTATGACAACGGGACATTCTTCCCATCTTCAGAGGATGCTGCCCCCAATTGTGTGGGTGTGGCCAAAGGGGCAGGGTTTAATGTTAACGTGGCATGGAATGGAGGACGGATGGGTGACTCTGACTACCTCACTGCTTTTCATCACGTTGTCATGCCGATAGCCACTGAGGTAACACACAGGCATATACATACATTTAACCCCACACACAGCAATCAGGCTTGAGCCCTCTGATTGATCGGTCTGCTCTCTGCAGTTTAACCCTGGTCTGGTTCTGGTGTCCGCTGGGTTTGATGCAGCACGGGGGGATCCATTGGGTGGATACCAAGTGACCCCAGAGGGATATGCCCACCTCACGCACTTGCTGATGTCACTCGCTAGGGGGCGGGTCCTAGTCATCTTGGAGGTGAGTTGTGATGTTCTCTGATTTTACAAAGTGAACTGAATAATTGTGAAACAAACTGTTGTGTAGTGTAGTGAAGTGAACAGCTGTCAGATGTGAACACAGGCAACAACAACGTTCACTGCTGTAGAACTGTCAATCACTTTCACCCCCCTGTAAACTGACCTGTCTGTCTCTCTGCAGGGAGGCTACAACCTGTCGTCCATCTCTGAATCCATGGCAATGTGCACCAGCATGTTGCTAGGAGACCCTCCTCCATCCCTAGTGACACCCTTCCCCCCTCCACATCACAGCGCCGTAGCAACGATCAATGAGGTCATCCGACACCACGTCCCCTACTGGAAATCACTGAGGATACACAGTAAGTATATACATTTATTTTTTTAAATTCAGTATAATTTTCATTCTTCATTTTTTTTTCATCATTAGATTTATTTTTTATTGTACTTCATGTGCTCCTATTTTTTTTAATTTATAACTTATCTTTCAGTACCAGAGTCTGTGCAGATGTCATTGCCATCCCTAAAGCATCGTGGGAAACCTAGTTCTAAAGGAAAAGGCAGAAAGTCAGAGCCCAACTCAGACAAACCTCCACTGCCCCCTACAGGACCAGAGGACACCACGGTAATGCACTGCTAAAGGTCAAAGGTCAGAGAATCAAGTCAGACAAAATGAAATCAGATCATCTGACTTTGTCTCTACCTGATGTTCTTGTCCAATCAGACGGAGAGCAGTCTGGAAAAGCTCACTCATGGACTAGCCAGGTTGGACATCAGTCAAACCTTTGCCAATCACACCCCTGTTACATCCACTCCAGTGGGAGGAGCAAGGCGAAAAGTACGCCCCAGCCCTGAGAAGGTCACCTGTGAAGATGAGGTGAAGGCGGAGCCATATGCAGCCATACCTGAGCAGAGCCAATCAGCAGAGAGCACACCATCCAACACTCAGGTTATATCACTGCTGTCCACACCTGTGAAGTGAACAGTTAGCATGGTTACATGAGTTTTCTAAACCTGAAGGTACAGGTACTTCACACATTTACTGTATCTCTATATCTGTTGGCAGACAGTGCCCATGGCAGCTTCAGAATCAACTGCTGTAGGAGATGAGGCTGCTGGTGGGGCAGGGTTGGAGCCAGAGGCAGAGGGAGCATGTGGTTGGTCGAAGCCTAACATGAATTTGGAGCTGCTGTATGGAGGACAGACAGATGGAGTCAGGAAACACTTCATGTGATTGTTTGTTAAATTCTAAGAAGACAGATCTCGATTTCTCACCTGCCTCTGTCTTCGTCTCTGTCCTCAGTCCACTCTGTATGTAGTTGAACCTCTGTGCTGGTGTCCTCACCTGGATGCTGTTAAGCCCCTCCCCGTGTCAGGTATAGATGTCTCCCTGCTGTGTCAAGACTGTGGCTCTGATGCTGAGAATTGGACCTGTCTCACCTGCTACCAGGTACCTGACTCACCTGTTCATCACAAACACTTACAATTAGTGCTGTCAAGTGATTGAAATTTTTAATCACAATTTAATCTCAGAATTTTTCTGAGTTAATCACATTTTTTTCTTTTTTGCTTGAAATAACAGCAATATGAATGGAAAGTATAACCGCCCCCCGCCCAAGCTGAATGAACGGGCAATTAAAAAAACAAACTCTGTTAGTTTCCTTGAAGCAGCAGCTCTATGTCGTGCACAATGACAACAACAACATCAACATCCTTCTACAAATGCGCAATCGTTGGTGTGACGTGTGCAGGGCCAGAGTGGGACTCCTTTTCAGCCCAGGAGTTTCATGTCTCATAGGGCTTTCACACTGGCAGAGCTCTGTGCTGGTTCCGGTTCCCGAACCCAATTTTGAACCGGCCGGCATGTTCAGACCGAAAAAATAACAGGTTCGGAACCTGAAAAGTTGGCCCTCAAGAAGAACCAAGAACCAAGAAATAGTTGGTTCTTTCCTGGGAACCACAACATCATCAGTGGGCGTGTCGTATTCTAGGCTGTGAAGATGAACAGGAAGGAGGTGAAGGCAGCGACTGACAACCTGGAGAAAAATGATTTGTTGTGGTCTGCTGAGCAAATCAGCCTAAATGTTTGGTGGCGATTTGGGCGTCCACAGAATTTCAAGAAAAGTCTGAAAACAGTACAAGAAAGAACAAGTTATATAAGTTTCCCCTTGGGGCTTAGAAAGTAATTCTTATCTTTGAACTTGGGGAAGAGAGGGTCAAGGCTGGGTCCATTCCAACACCTGACCAAATAATTCAGGAACTTAAAAACCTGAAGGAGGATTACAGAGACAGCAAAAAAAGCAAAAATATTGCCACTGTTGTTTATTTACACCTGAGTAATGCAGAGTAACGCACACCCACTTAGGTTCCACTTGAACTGGTGTGAACGCAGGCTGGTTCACCAGAAAGCACCAACGCTCTGAGACTCCAGAATGGAGCCAGAGCCTGAACCAGAATCGTGTCTGTCTGAAAGCACCCTCAGACCGGCCGATGCAAATCCAGCTGCAGAAATAACCAGGAGGCCGGAGCATCGTGGTAACCACAGTAATTCACTCACACACATAGGTGCCTTAACGCCACCTACTGTACTAGACTGGAGTGTGGGACAGTAGAGGCCAAGATGGGCGATAAAAAAAACAAAAAACAAAAACACGCATTCGTTTTTCAAATTAATTGCGTTATGATTAACGCATTATCCATGACAGCCCTACTTACAATTAATCAAATTAAACACCACTCTGGACTGGACTGTGGACATTTTCCTCAGCTGATGTTCTTGCTCTTTCTGCGTGTGTGCATGTTTGCAGGTGTTCTGTGGACGCTATGTTAATGAACACATGGTGACTCATGGTGCTGTGTCTGAACACCCAATGGTTCTGAGCTTCTGTGATCTCTCAGTGTGGTGTTACCTGTGTGAGGCCTACATACACAACCAGGTAACAGTCTGTGTGTGTCGGGGGGGGGGTCTCTGTTTCTGAACCTGGCCTCTAACATGTGATTTAATCTCTTCTCTGTCCAGATCCTGTTTGAAGCTAAAAATGCTGCTCACTGTGCCAAGTTTGGAGAGGAGATCCCTCCCTGGTGCTGAATTGGTGGAGGTGATCAAAAAGACAGCAACTTTTGTTTTTCTCTCTTTTTCTGACACTTTTCCTTCAGACATATGTGATTTGGACAGTTGCCATGGAAACCAGCAACAGTGGTGCTTTGTGGGCAGTGTCCCACAACTGCCAAAAACAAACTCACACAAAAACAGAAGAAGAAAAGCAGTGACAAAGTTTTTACATTTTTAACCACAAATCGGTGCTGATCTTCATCATCATCATTAGCAACAGATTGTTGGTTCAAATCCCTGATAATGTGACCAATCACCAGCACACTGTGGACCTTTTATTCTGAAAGGTTTTTGGGCATCAGAGACACATTGAGCATTGAGTTTCTCTCCAGACAATGTCAATTTAAGTTTAGTCAGGTGATGATGTCACTGAGGCCCTGCCCACTAACAGTGGCACAAAAACAAGTTTTTTAAATTAGATTTTTGTGAAGGAAACAGTAGAAAACTTCATTTTCATCTTAATGTATTTCCGTCTGATATCTGCAGTGTTGCTTTAACCAATCACAAGAGAGCAAAATACATCACAGTCTAAATTGATATAGGTCAAAGAGAAAAAACAGCTCATGCCATTTCTGTCTGAAGCTCTCTCTCTCTCTCTCTCTCTCTCTCTCTCTCTCTCTCTCTCTCTCTCTCTCTCTCTCTATGAAATTGAAGACAAAAATGTCTTCAGAATACAGACAATGTCGTCTCAAGACATCAGCCCTGAACATCTGAAAGTATTTGGACCATCAGTGCTTCCTGAAACTCTCAAAATAGATGTTTGAGACAAATCCACTTTGCATAACACACACACTCACACTCAATAACATTAAGCTTCTTTTATGTTTTTTATTTGCCTTTTATTTTGGAAGTTGACAGAATTACTTTGTTCATTTCCTTGAATAAAAGTCCAAAATAATGATTTGAGGATGTAACAAGTAATGAACTTCAAGAAAAGTGAAATAAGAAGCATTATGACCTGAAACACAGAGAAGCTCCTGATCGGTTCCAGCAGAAACAGATGAAAGCTTAAGGAATGAAACAGGAGTTGAGGATCATGAGGATGCAGGATGGTTGGTGTGATGAGGTTTTTGAAGTGGGTCTGAAGATGTTTTCTGCAGTTTGTTTCTGTGTTGATGTGCATTCAGTCAAAAGACTGTCAGGTTGAATGCAGTGTCGGATGTTAGTAAGTAGTCATGTGTGCTGTGCAATACTCTTGCTCTTGTTTCTGCCTGGTTTATTAAAATCAAACCCATTTGTATGAACTGTTGTTTCCTGCCTCCTCTTCTTTCTGCTCAGTCTCAGCAGCTGATGATGATCCTACATTCATCATCTTGTTTTACCATGAAGAAAACTTTGTCTATGATAAATCCTGAAGTTTTGAACTCCACAGTCTCATGTATGTATGAGTATTGAAAACATTTAAAAATGTTTGTAACTGATGATGAAATTATGGTATTGTGCTTTAATTTAAACGTAAGATGAAACACGTCTTCTGTGTTAAATATAAATTATTAAATAATGTATAAATGTTATTACACCAGGACAAAACTCCTGGCAGGAAACCAGTATCTGCAGCAAGTAGTTCTTGGCTCCGCCAGCAGGGGGAGCCATGACAGAGATGCGTCATCTGAAACGTCATCTGGACGTTTTTTATTGGAAATGAACTGGGGGTGATAAAGCGCCGAGTCAGAGCTGAGTGTTTGTCCTCTAAGCGCCCGCGAGGAAAACCGAAGCCACATCCGGGGCTGTGGACCCTCCCTCCATCCTCTCCGTCTGCATCCTCTCACCCTGCTCCCCGACAGACAGGTGGACCGCGTTTTTTTCTTCTTCTCTTGTGATACAAATGATTTTATCATTACTTTGTTTACTGTGTCTTGCCGGATGGTGTGTGTGTGTGCGTGGCCCCGTGGCCGTGGCCAGAGGTGATGATGTAACCATCGTAGCCGTGTTTTGATTTCTGTTGTATGCTGATTGGCTGTCACGCGCTCACTGCAGCTGTTATCCAGGTGTGATTGTTGTGGCTGCATCACTGTCTCACAGGCTCCCTCTCTGAAGGCTCTGTGATTTGTTCTCTGTAGTTTTATTATGAATTATTATGGTCTTCCTGCAGAGAGTTTGACTTACAATGTGTAAAACAGCTGTAACATCTGTAACATTTGTAAGGAGAAACACCTGTACTGAGTCACAGTAAGGGCAGGGGGCACTGTCAGTGTGTGTTGGTGACCTGGAGTCCAGAATCCAGGCGGTTCCTGCTGGTCTTCCATCAGACTGGTGGGGTCTGAGTGAACCTACAGAAACATCACAGAGTAAATGTATAATATCTGATGTAATCCCGTCTCTCTCTTTCTCCTAGAGTCATGTCGGTGTCACCAGCCCTCACTGACCTCTCCCGTCTCTATCAGACGGAATTTGTTCGCAGTGCTCGGGCGGTCGGTGTCCTCTGGGCCATCTGTACGCTCTGCTTCGCCATCATCCAGGTGGTTGTCCTGGTACAGCCGTCCTGGATTGGCAGTGCAGACACACAGACCTCGGGGACACCCAGTGGCACTCTGGGACTGTTTGAGGTGAGACACATGTCACAAGTCACAAACTCATAACTTCAGGGAGCTACAACACTTTACCTGTGTGTGTTTACAGGTGTGTGTGGACTCAGACTGGCCGGTTCCGGACTGTCGTGGTGGTCTGTCCAGTCTGTCTCCTCTTCCTTCCTTCCAGTCTGTGGCAGTGTTGGTTGGCGTGTCCCTGTGGGCGGTGTGGACCAGTGTCCTCTGTCTCTGTCTGTTCCGGTTCTGTAGCGCCGCTACTGTCTACAAGATATGTGCTTGGCTGCAGCTCACAGCAGGTCTGACACACTGGTGCTGCTGGTTCTACTGGCACTGGACTAGTAACACTCGCACTGTTGCTCTGTCAATACTAATAGTCCTACTGGTGCTGCTGAGGCTCTGTTTTACTGGAGAGTTAAATGTAAATGTGTTGGCAGGGGCTTTGTAACATTGTTAGCTATTAAAGCTGGGGTTGGTAATCCTGTTCAGAAACACTTTTTGTTATACTGGGTGAAATGGTCCTTCTACCTTCTGAGTAGTCAATACATGATGTATTCAGAAAAAGGAATGAAAATCATCAGTCCTCTGTGGCAGCTGCAGGACTGACAAAACTCCGACCAATCCACGCTCTTCGGTGCGAGGAGCAAAAACCAATCAGATGCCTTCATGTCTTGTTCTGTATCCGCCCCCCTCGATCCCTGTCTCCGACGCGTGTGCACAATCTTCACGTGTCGCTGTTGCCGGAAGAAATCAGCGTACAGAGTTACAGCAGAACGGATTTCATGCTCATTTATGAGCAGTGGCTGAGAAAATGCAGCCCCAGTTACTACTTCCAGCGTTACTTGTAACGGCTCGCCCCGAGAAAAAGGCAAGGAAGAGAAAGCTGGAGGCTGAAAAGGCTGCTAACAAAAAGGCTCTGGATAAAGGCAGAGGTCAAACCAGAGTAAACATCGGTGTTGCTTGAAAAGTGGTGCTGAGGTTGCTCTCTTTCTGTTAGACAGGTAATTATATGCTTTGCTTCAGGGAGGATTAGTTATTTTTATGAAATGTGTAACTTTTGCTAACGTAGTGACTTTTATCTTATTCTCATTTATATTATGTTTTTGCACTGAACACCAAAACAAATTCCTAGTGCTGTAAAGTGTTTACTGCTCTTGGCAATAAAAACGATTCTGATTCTGATTGTAGCTTGTATTAGCCTAATGCTAATATTAGCTTCTCTGTGGGTTTAAAACGGGTCAGTGACGCTAGTATTGAATAGATTATAGTATATATATATATATAGTACTCCTCCTGCCGCTTCTCATTTTTGTGCGGTGCGTGTTCCAGTTTGTGGGGGCGTGGCTTGGACGTACACACTGATGGGAGGGGGAGGAGGGGGGTGGAACTCAGAGGAGGTGCAATTTTCAAATCTTGCTAGCTCTCTTGCTAGCTCTCCAGCATTAAACCCCAGCTTTACAATTGTTTAGTTTAACGGCAGACACTGGCTTTAATATTTACCACATCGACTCTGTCTCTCTCTCTCTCAGGGTTCTGTCTAGCGTTGGCCTGTCTTCTGTTTCCAGACTCATGGGAGAGTCCAGAAATGAGGGCTCTGTGTGGAGACTCGGTGAGTCTTAGGCCAGGGACCCACCGTCTGCAGGGGTGGCCCATGGCATAGATGCCATAGGGTTGAGGAGGGACACCACAAGAGAGGTTTTTTTCTAGTCAAAGAGGACCCTCTCATGGTAACAGAATAGAAGATTTTCTTTTCCAGTGCTCTACCAGTGGCATATTCTTATACCAACCTTATCACAGACTTATAATTTGAAAAACAGACACACTGTGTACCCCTCCAAACAGAAACATCAGTACTGTACAAAACAAACAAACTGTTCTCTTTTTGAGTGTGTGTTTTAATACAATGCTCCCACTGTGTCCCCTAAGAGTCTGTGGGTGGGGTGTGTGTGTGGTCATGTATTAATGGGATTGGTCCAGTTTTGGTGACTCTGATCCTGTGTTGACTGTATTGGTCCAGTATGAATGACTTTGACCACATGTCTGTCTCCAGGTGGGCAGCTTCTCCCCAGGTAACTGCTCCGTCCACTGGGCGTACATCCTGGCCATCCTGGGAGTCCTGGACGCGGCTATCTTGGCCACGTTAGCATTTGTTCTGGCCAACAGGCAGGATGCTCTGCTGCCACCGGATGCCAAGGATGGTGAGGGGGAGGGGCATTCATTTGGACTACACTGACAGAGCTTTAACTATGGGTTTGTAATGACTCTGTGTTTATTACAGTGACCACAGGTCTGCTGATGTCAGCATGAGATCACAAGGTGAGTCTCCTCTACTGTCTCTGTGTCTCTTTAACTCTTTTATATATTTAACTCTCTTTTTCTTCTTGTTCTTGTTCTTGTTCTTCCTCTTCTTCTTCTTCTTTTTCTTCTTCTTTAAAGCTGTTGGGTCTTCCGAAGAGGAACAGAGCCTCAACATGTAGTGAAGCCACTTAAACAGAAGCACAAAATGTTTTATAAAAATAAAATTGTCTTTATCAGCACTGAGCTGCAGCAGCTGTAGCAACTCATTTCAAACTAATAATTTGCTAAATGAAAACTCAACTTCAGTAAAGACTTGAGTGATGCAAATTTTTTTAGTTCAGGTGTTAATGTCAGCTGACATAGAGTCATCTGTTTACACCTGGCGAGGATAAGTTAATATGTAGCCTAGTTTATTCTGGCATAATATTTCATATGGTGTTATTTTTGTGAAATGTAATTTCAGCTCTATCAGACTGGCATTCTGGCATCCAAGTGTCAGGTTCAATTTTTCTCCATGTTAGGTAGATAGATATTAGAGTTTAGCTTTGGTTCAGTAAGCAATCATTGGCATAAGAACAAGGCCAAGTGTTGGGCATATGTAAAGCTGCTGCAGTGTCTGAACCTTAAAAGAAGAGTATAAGATTCATTTAATCCTTCTGGTTCTTTTCTTTCACATGGATATTAGTTATATCTCTGCTTAGCTTATCCAAAATGTTACAGTAAATGTTTCAAACAGATAGCAACACAAGTTGTATTATGAATTACATGCTGTGTCATATTAGTTTCTTATTAGGTCCAAAGCCATTTAACCTTTTTTTACTATTATTGGAGAAATGATCAGTTCTGTCTGACTTACATATTGGCTAGGCTAGGGTCAGTTAGCTTAGACTTAGCTTTCAGTCCACTTATCTCAGAGATAACCTCTTGTTTAAGCATAAGACCCAGTTAAATTTGGGGTCTATCATTAACTTCTGAGTGCAGTTGCATGGCATGAACCCTCGATAGCTAAGTCCAGTCTAGTGTTTGTGTTAAGCTAGTCTAAATAAAATTGACCCAAAACGTGAGTCTGAATTAGACAGAGTGGGACTTAACTTATCTAAACATCAGCATGATTTTCAGCCTTTATGAAACATATCGTGAGTCTTCCAGGCTGAACAGTTGTCCATTGTTTATTACTTGCCTTGATGTTATATTCAATTTAACTGAAGAATATTTTATTTTCATAGAGCATGTATAACTGTATACAATCACAGTCTATCAGAGCATTTTAAAATCTGTTTATGAAATATTTCAGTGGGATGTATCTGTGTAAAGTGTTTTTATGACCATGTTTTTAGCCAAATAAACCTGTCAGACTTAAAAGGTAGTCCCATTATTTGTGTGCAATCTGTGTATGCAGGGCTTTCACTATTTCCTCTGCTGCTTTGTTAGGGCCACGGGGCAACAAACTGAGGCACTATTGTTGTACTGCGTGTTTCTTCTTATTAGGGCCACGGGGCAACGCACTGAGGCACTATTGTTATACTACCTGTTTCTCCTTCTTATTAGGGCCACGGGGCAATGCACTGAGGCACTATTGTTATACTGCATGTTTTTTCTTATTAGGGTGAATGCTGAAAGCAGTCACACTCTTGTTCTTCGGGTCGGCCATATTTTTTTATTTTTTTATCTTTATTACTTATTATTATTATTAGGGTGAATGCTAAAAGCATTCACACTGTTGTTCTTCGAATCTTTATACTTATTATTAGGGTGAATGCTGAAAGCATTCACACTATTGTTCTTCGAGTCTTTATACTTATTATTAGGGTGAATGCTGAAAGCATTCACACTATTGTTCTTCGGGTCGGCCATTTTTTGTCTTTATTACTTATTATTATTAGGGTGAATGCTGAAAGCATTCACACTGTTGTTCTTCGGGTTGGCAATTTATTCTCTTTATTACTTATTATTAGGGTGAATGCTGAAAGCATTCACATTATTGTTCTTCGGGTCGGTCATTTTTTCTCTTTATTAGGGTGAATGCTGAAAGCATGCACACTATTGTTCTTCGGGTCGGCCATTTATTCTCTTTATTACTTATTATTAGGGTGAATGCTGAAAGCATTCACACTTTTGTTCTTCAAATCTTTATACTTATTATTATTATTAGGGTGAATACTGAGAGCATTCATACTGTTTTTCTTCGAATCTTTATCCTTATTATTAGGGTGAATGCTGAAAGCATTCACACTATTGTTATTCAAATCTTTATACTTATATATTGTTCTTCGGGTCAGCCATTTTTTCTCTTTATTACTTATTATTATTAGGGTGCTGAAAGCATTCACCCTAATAACTATTGTTCTTCAAATCTTTATACTTAATATTATTATTAGGGTGAATGCTGAAAGCATTCACACTATGGTTCTTCGAATCTTTATACTTATTATTAGGGTGAATGCTGAAATCATTCACACTGTTGTTCTTTGAATCTTTATACTTATTATTAGGGTGAATGCTGAAAGCATTCACACTGTTGTTCTTTGAATCTTTATACTTATTAGGGTGAATGCTGAAATATTTTTTCTCTTTATTAATTATTATTATTAGGGTGAATGCTGAGAGCATTCACACTATTGTTCTTCGGGTTGGTCATTTTTTCTCTTTAATACGGTGAATGCTGAAAGCACTCACACTATTGTTCTTCAAATCTTTATACTTATTATTATTATTAGGGTGAATACTGAAAGCATTCACACTGTTCTTTGAATCTTTATACTTATTATTAGGGTGAATGCTAAAAGCATTTACACTATTGTTCTTCGGGTCAGCCATTTTTTCTCTTTATTACTTATTATTATTAGGGTGAATGCTGAAAGCATTCACACTATTGTTCTTCAAATCTTTATACTTATTATTAGGGTGAATGCTAAAAGCATTTACACTATTGTTCTTCGGGTCAGCCATTTTTTCTCTTTATTACTTATTATTATTAGGGTGAATGCTGAAAGCATTCACACTATTGTTCTTCGAATCTTTATACTTATTATTAGGGTGAATGCTAAAAGCATTTACACTATTGTTCTTCGGGTCAGCCATTTTTTCTCTTTATTACTTATTATTATTAGGGTGAATGCTGAAAGCATTCACACTATTGTTCTTCGAATCTTTATACTTATTATTAGGCTGAATGCTAAAAGCATTTACACTATTGTTCTTCGGGTCAGCCATTTTTTCTCTTTATTACTTATTATTATTAGGGTGAATGCTGAAAGCATTCACACTATTGTTCTTCGAATCTTTATACTTATTATTAGGGTGAATGCTAAAAGCATTTACACTATTGTTCTTCGGGTCAGCCATTTTTTCTCTTTATTACTTATTATTATTAGGGTGAATGCTGAAAGCATTCACACTATTGTTCTTCGAATCTTTATACTTATTATTAGGGTGAATGCTGAAAGCATTCACACTATTGTTCCTCAAATCTTTATACTTATTATTATTATTATTAGGGTGAATGCTAAAAGCATTCACACTATTGTTCTTCAAATCTTTATACTTATTATTATTATTATTATTAGAGTCATGGGGCAACACACAGAGACACTATTGTTATACTGCATGTTTCTTCTTATTAGGGTCACGGGGCAACGCACCGAGGCACTGGCCCTCCTCACAGACACACCTGACACACAACAACACACATGCGTGCATATGCGCGCACTCCACTCTCACACACACACACCACAGGTAACTTCATGTGATTACAGTTACACACACACACACACACACACACACACACACACACACACACACAGGTGACTTAATGGCTCCTCAATATCAGTGCTCAGTACACTATTGTTATACTGCATGTTTCTTCATATTATTAGGGTGAATGCTGAAAGCATTCACACTATTGTTCTTCAAATCTTTATACTTATTCTTTCAGTTTCTGCCATTTTTCGCAGTGTAACTAGTCCTTCATACTTTGTGCTATTTCAACAATTCATATATCAAAACGTGCGCCTTTTTTTTTTGGACATTATGCTTATATTCAACTTTTTCATAGTATTTATACCTTTTAAAATATTTAACTTTTTCTGATTTTTTTTTCCATAGAAATGCATTGAAACGGTCTTCAAACCCTTCAAATCTTCTGCTTCTTTCACTTTCAACTACTTCACCATACTTTCAGCTACAGACTTCATTCAACCTTTAAAACGTTCGCAAAAGTTTCAACTATTCATCTCTTATTCAGCTTATTGATATCTTCAACAGTCTGTGATTTATGACAGTTTAAATATCATTCAAATTTTGGACAAAATTCAAATTTATAATGGGTGTGTATTGCGCGGAATGTTCAGGGCTAGAGTGGGTGACATCATCAGCTAGAGTGGGAGAGAGTCAAATTAAACTGTACACATGATTTTCTCCACAGTTGTGGACAAAGTTGTTCTAGCTCTCACAATGTGCTCAAAAAAGCAGAGAGACTTACGAAATTTGAACTGTGGGCCTCTCAGTGCAGCCCGGTGCCTCCCTGCTGCTCATTCACTCCCATACAATAGTAGGAGCTGATTTTTGGAGAAAAGCAGAAATGTTGCCTGTTTCTAACTTGCAACCGTTTCAACAATATTTACTCTAGAAACACCAAAAGGACATGGTTGTGTTCAAGAAGGTCTTACGGATCCAACCATATAAAGTTTTTGCTCATATTAGGTACAGATTTGTGCCCAATTGGAGCAGTTTGAGGGGTTCATGGACCCCTTTCTCATCAAGTAGTTAAAGTCAACCTCTGAGCACATGCACACACACACACACACACAAAGACACACACACCTTTCATACAGTTCTCAGGTCAGATTTTATTGTATGTATCTCTCTCTCTTTCACACACACACACACACACACTCTGTGTCTCTCTCTCTCTCTCTCTCTCTCTCTCTCTCTCTCTCTCTCTCTCTCTCTCTTTCTCCCTCTCTCTCTAATCAGCCTCTCAATGATTTTAAACCTTTGAGGGGAGTGTTTAAACATCTCATCAACAGTTTATTTCTATTTCATACACATCAGTTTGTTCTCCTAATGGAGATTTCAGGATTTGGAGCTTCTTCTTGTCCTGACTTTTGGTTTTCCACATCTTCAACCCTGACACTTTTTCTCATTATTTCTAACAATTCAGCCCATTCCTCAACCATTTTAAGAGTTCTTATTTTTTATTTATATGTAACCTATATATATTTTCTCACACTGTTTTACGCTTATCTTTAACAATCCATGCATTTCTGAGCCTCTTCATTCAGCCTCCTGCTTACAAGTTCTACTTTTACTCTTCAGATATTGCTTAATCTCTATTAATATATGCTTAACAATGTTTTCAAGCTGTCAGTTTATTATATATATTTATATATCTGAGAGAGCTAGACTTCAGACGTTTTTTTCATGCTTATCCTCTATTCTCCTCTCCTCTTTCTCCTCCTTCTCCTCTCCTCTATTCTCCACTCCTTTCCTCTCCTTCTCCTGTCCTCCTCTCTGCTGTTCTCCTCTCTTCTATTCTCCTTTCCTTTCCTCTCCTCCTGTCCTAGTCTCCTTCTCCTCTTCTCCATTCTCCTTCTCATCTCCTTTATTCTCCTCTCCTTTCCTCTCCTTCTCCTGTCCTCCTCTCCGCTATTCTCCTCTCCTTTTCCTCTTGTCATCTCCTCTATTCTCCTCTCCTTTCCTCATCTCCTTTATGCTCCTCTCCTCTATTCTCTCATTCACGCCTCTATTCTCCTCTCCTCCTCCTGTCCTCCTCTCGGCTATCCTCCTCTCCTCTCCTTTCCTCTCCTTCTCCTGTCCTCCTCTCCTCTCCTTCTCCTCTTCTCTATTCTCCTTCTCATCCCCTCTCGTCTCCTGTCTTGTCATCTCCTCTATTCTCTCATTCATGTCTCTATTCTCCTCTCCTTTCCTCTCCTTCTCCTGTCTTCCTCTCCTCTCCTTCTCCTCTTCTCTATTCTCCTTCTCATCAGGCTACACAGAGCCCTATCCTTCCTCTCCTCTCCTCTCCTTCCGTTTCTGGTGAGTGTGAGTGCGAGTAGTGGTGGTGGATGTGCGAGTGGCGTGGAGTTTGAAAGCATTTCTGTCCCTGTTCTGTCTGAATTTCTCTGTTTTTTTCATCTGTCCTATGTACATGATCAGGTAAGCTTTTTTTGTATACTTTTGAAGTGTTGGTGAGTGATCAGTGTTTTCATCTGGTGGTTTTTTGGGAGGAATGGCGTCCTCCGTGACACCACCTCCATCTATCCGGCAAGGAGTACGGATAGTGCAGCCGGACAGCAATGTTACCGTGGAGGAGGTTCTGCTTGCTGCCGGTGAACAAGTAGGGCATGATAGTCTTTTATTTGCATCACGAATGAGCAAAGCCGTGGTCATGTTTTTGAAAAATGAGGCTGAAGTGTATCAGCTGATAGAGAGCGGCGTGTTTATCAGGGATGCTTTTGTGCAGGTGTCCCTGCTGTCAGTTCCCTCTACGCGGATCACCGTGTCCAGTGTTCCGCCGTTTATCCCAAACGAGTCGTTAGAGAGCGAGCTCCATAGGTTCGGCAAGTTTGCGAGTGGGTTTAAGACGGTGGGTCTGGGATGCAAAGATCCAAGGCTGAAGCATGTGCTGTCTCTGAGACGGCAGGTGTTCATGTTCTTGGATTCACCTTCTCAAACACTGGAGGTGTCTTTCAGGGGGAAGTACGGTGATGGCTCTTACATGGTGTACACTAGCTCAGGTCAGCTGAAATGTTTTGAGTGCGGGGATGTGGGACACAAACGTGTTGTGTGTCCGCATAATTGGCGGGGGTGATCACCTGTTGTCCACAGGGCTCACCCTGAGGAGGCTGATGCCGCAGTGGCGGATGACGCTGTGCATGGCACTGGGTCGGCCGCTCATGCTGTGCCGGGCCATGCCTTGAGCATTGTCGCGGCTGCACTAAACGCCGCGCCTGACGCCGCTGCGGCTCTTGAGCCCGAGTTTGGGCCTGTGGCGGAGAGTGGCGATGTGCGTGCCGCAGCTAGTAGATACCATGACAGGGAGGAACATATCCAGTCTGAGCAACAGGCTTCTGTGGATGCAGAGAATTTGGGCAACTCTCAGTCTGAAGGTGCTGAGATGCAGTCTCAGGCTGCGGAGGAAGCAGCTTCTACGAGATCTGCAGGCATAGAAAATGCTGTTTTTAGCAGTGAAGTGCTCATTAGCCAGGCATCATGTGAGGGTGAGGATATGGATTTTGGCTCAGAGTCAGATACTGTATCTGTGTGTGAAAGCAACAGGAATACAGATGATCTTTAGAGGACATAAATAATTTCCTTTATGTAACTTATAAAAAGTCTGTCAAAGTGAGTGATTACTTCAGTGACACTGAAAAGTTCATCAAATCTGTGGACATATTGAAAAGACTGGTTGGTTTTGATATTTTGGATGGAAAAAAAAAGTTTCCGCCTTAAAAAGCACATTACAACACTGAGAAAGGCAAAAACTGGTAGACCTGTTAGAAAAACAAAAAAAGTTAATTGATCATGTATCACTCGGTGTCTTCCTCTTTTTACTGCTTTCTGCTTGTTTCGTTGTACCTGTTTCTCCTCTCTCACTTCTCTATGCAGAACCTTAAAATAGGGTCTTTAAACATTAATGGTGGGAGGGACAGACAGAAAAGGGCATTAATCTCTGAAGTTTCTACTCAGAAAAGGATAGATGTGCTTTTTTTGCAAGAGACACATAGTAATCAAGCAGATGAGGTAGATTGGGGTTTATGGTGGGAGGGCTCATATACCCTTAGCCATAGCACCAACTTCAGTGCAGGGGTAGCTATTCTATTTAGACCAGCTGCAAATGCAACAGTTCTGTCTTTCACTGAAGAAGTGAAAGGTCGACTGTTAATTGTGAGGGCTGAAATAGAGAACACTGTGTTTTGTTTTGTTAATGTGTATGCCCCAAATCAGGGACCTGAAAGAGCAGGATTTTTTACCCTGCTAAAAAATGAGTTGCTAAATTATCATCAGGACCAACTAATTATTGGTGGGGATTTTAACTGCACTCTGGATTTTACTATGGATAGGACAGGTGAGGAGCCCCACCCACAGTCATCTCAGAGCCTTCTTAATGCCATCACATACTTGGACCTGTTAGACACTTGGAGGACAAAGTATCCAACATCCAGACAGTACACATGGGTGAGGGTTGGTAACAACAGGGTGAGTGCAGCCAGATTAGACAGGCTCTACATTTCCCAGAATCTGAGCTCCAGACTAATTCACAGCAGCATAACTCCAGTTGGCTTCACTGATCATCATCTTGTCACCATAGACTTGGTCAGCTCGCCAGGGGATAGTCCTACTGGCTTTTTAATAACAAACGGCTACAAGACATTACTTTCTGTCAGACTTTTGAACACTTTTGGCAGGAATGGAAAGGAAAAAAAGGTGGTTTTAGTTCTTTGAAGCAGTGGTGGGAGGTTGGAAAGGCACAAATTCGTGTTTTTTGTCAGCAATACACCTCCCATTCCACTGCTAAAATCAAGGCAGCAGTTCAGGAACTGGAAGCCAACATCAAGAAGGGTTGCATCAGGCTTCTGATCCTGATATGGGTCATCTGCTGCAGGAGAAGAGGCTTGAGCTGAGCTCCTTCCTACAGGAAAGGGTGAAAGGAGCCCTTGTCAGGTCTCGCTTCCTTCAATTAAAAGAAATGGATGCCCCGACTTCTTTCTTTTTTAATTTGGAGAAATTGGTGGCACAGAGGAAGCAGATGACGTGCCTTAATCTTCCAAAAGGCAGAGTGACCACAAACACAGATGAGATGCGGAGCTGTGCTTTGGATTTCTACACTGCCCAAGAAGGGAGCCCTATCAAATAGACTTAAAGACATCTTGGAAATGATTGTGCACACAGATGAAACATATTGTGTGCCTGACAGGACAATCATGGACAACATTTTCCTCGTTCGAGATGTTATTGATGTTTGTAGGTTCAACACTAATGTCAATTTTGGTATTGTGTGTTTGGATCAGGAGAAGGCTTTTGACAGGGTGGATCATTCATATTTATTTTATGCACTCAGGGCTTTTGGTTTTGGTGATGGGTTTCTGGCTTGGATTGGTTTATTGTACAGTGGGGCACAATGTTTGGTGAAGACAGGGGCAGGGCTGAGTCGGCCAGTCCCTGTACAGCGAGGGATCAGGCAGGGCTGTCCTATTTCAGGTCAGCTTTACAGCTTGGCTTTTGAGCCCTTGCTGTGTAAATTGAGGGATCGACTCAGTGGTCTCTTTTTGCCCGGGTCCTCGGATCTTGATCATCACCTAACTGTGTCTGCTTATGCAGATGATGTCAGTGTTTTTATTACAAATCAGGGGGATGTTCAGTGTCTGCAGGACACCCTGTCCCTGTATGAAAAGGCCTCAACTGCACGGGTGAACTGGGCAAAAAGTGAAGCTCTGTTGGTGGGACATTGGAGGGATAAGGCAACGCCTAGTCTGCCTGGAGGACTTCAGTGGGGAAAGGAGGGGTTGAAAGTGCTGGGTGTGTTTTTGGGCACAGAGGGCTTTCAGGGTAGGAACTGGGAGAAAGTGTGTGCAAGGTTGTCTAAATGGAAATGGTTGCTACCCCAGTTGTCATATAGGGGAAGAGTTCTAGTTGCCAATAACTTGGTCGCCTCGGCCCTTTGGCACAGGTTCAACGTTTTGATGCCACCAAAGAGCCTGATAGAGGACATTCAGAGGGCCATCGTGGATTTTTTCTGGTCAGGAAAGCACTGGGTTCGGGCAGCAGCCCTCTATCTGCCTGTGGTTGAGGGGGGACAGGGGCTGATCGATATCCAGTCCAAGATTGCCTCCTTTAGACTCCAGGCTGTGCAAAGACTGCTGTATGCCTCTGGCCCAGGTTGGCTCAGTACAGCTCATCTGCTGTTGAGGAGAGCTGGGCGCCTGGGCTATGATAAACAGCTTTTCCTTTTAAAGCAGGAAGATGTGGATTTTATTGGACTGACACCCTTCTACAGCTCAATGTTGCAGGCATGGAGGGTTTTCAAGGCTGCACGTACCTCAAATGAAAGTCCGGGTATGTGGTTGTTTGAGGAACCCTTGTTTTTTAACAACTTTTTGAGGACTCAGATGATGCAGTCTACCAGCCTGTGAGCCAGCCTCAGAGAAGCTGGCTGCACCAAACTGGGCCATCTGATGAAGACGACAGTGGACACACTGAGAATGAGGAGCAACATTACTTCTGTCAGGCTCATTAACAAAGTGGTGCAAGAAGTCTGTGCTGCCCTGCCGCAAAACTTGAGAGTGCTTGCAGAAAGTCGAACTCTGTGCGACCAGTGGACTGAAGAGGGTGAAAACAGCTTCCCCTCCCTGCTCATCACCCCAGCAGTGGGGGAGTGGCAGGGGGGAGGATGTCTGTTGCTGTCTTTTGCAACCCTTCGCCTGGACACCTTCAAAGATGCAGGGAAAAAGGCACTCTACCACTTATGTGTGAAGGTTCTGAACCTTCACTCGTTGGCAGGGCTGAAGGAGTCAAGGTGGACTGAGTTTCTTGGCACAGACACTTCTCCGAAAGGCAGCTGGCGGTCCCTGTACAAGCTGCCCATTGAAAAACGGACAGCAGACCTCCAGTGGAGGGTTGTACACGGGGCAATAGCTACAAACAGATACAGAGCGCACCTGGATCCAGGGATGGGGGAGGAGTGCATTTTCTGTGGTCAGAGGGAGACTCTGTTTCATTTATTTGTACAGTGTTCCCGGCTGTCGGCTTTGTTTGAACATTTAAAAGCGTGGTTTCAGGGGCTTGGGGAGATTTTTTCTTTCACCTTGTTCATCTTTGGCCCAAAATACTGTGCACGGAAGAAAAGTGCTCACACACTGATAAACTTTATATCCGGTTCTGCCAAGTTGGCCATTTGGTTGACGCGTAAGAACCAGGCACAAGGTGTTGGCAGTGTGGAGCCAATGCTGGTTCTAAAGGGCCTGTTAAAGGCCAGACTGAGAGTGGAACATGCCTATTATAAGATGACGGACAATTTGTTGGATTTTTGTCAAATATGGAATCTCCTTTATGCTCCTCTCCTCTATTCTCTTATTCACGCCTCTATTCTCTCCTCCTCCTCTCCGCTATTCTCCACTCCTCATCTTCTCTCCTTTCCTCTATTGTCTTCTCCTCTATTTATATTTATATCTACTTTTTTCCATTATTTCTCCATGTTTCCATTCAACAAAACAGTGTCTAAGAACATTAGACACACAACAAGACACGAAACAAGTACGACAGCTCTTACATGAGAGGTGAACATATATCATGATACAGGAGAAATGCAAAAAGGTGATGGATCAGTGTTATAATGGGTCAGTCTTACAGTAAACAAGTGTCACTGGGCTCCACACTCTGTAGAACTGATCTACACTGTGATGTATGAAGTTGGTCAGATATTCCAGGGGGATCAGTTCAAAAATTATTTTAGGCCAACCACAAATAGAGGGAACCTTGCCACTAACCCAGTGCAAAAGAATATTTTTCCTAGCTGCAAATGTTAGAATATTATACAATCTTTTGTTGGCTACTATTTTTAAATAGTCACTTGAAAGACCTAGAATCAAGGACGTGGGGTCCATTTCTATGTTAACATGAAAAATTCTCTCCATTTCACTTATAATTTCAGTCCAGTATCTTTGAAGTTTATGACAGGACCAGAAACAATGAGTTAAAGTTCCCACATCGGTTTTACACTTGAGACACAGGGGAAAGCAAGCGGTTGAAGAAACATCTGCGATGAGGAGATATATGTAATCTGTGTAAAATCTTAAATTGTATTACGGTGAAGAACAGATATCCCCTTCCACTTATCTCCTCTGGGTTCGAGCTCCTTCAGGGGGCCCAGGTATTTACCAAACTGGACTTGCGTAATGCCTATCATCTAGTCCGCATCAGAGAGGGGGATGAGTGGAAGACCGCTTTTAACACTCCTACAGGACATTATGAATATTTGGTAATGCCTTTTGGACTCATTAATGCCCCTGCTGTGTTTCAGTCACTGGTTAATGATGTTCTTCGCGAGTATCTGAACAAATTTGTTTTTGTGTATTTAGATGACATTCTGATTTTCTCTCCTGATATTGATACTCACAAGAAACATGTCCGGCAGGTACTAGAACAGTTATTGCTTAACCAACTGTTTGTCAAAGCTGAGAAATGTGAATTCCATGTGTCTACAGTGTCTTTCTTGGGGTTTGTGGTGTCTGAGGGGAGGATCAGCATGGATTCAGAGAAGGTTCAGGCAGTGCAACAGTGGCCCACGCCCACCTCCAGAAAAGACGTCCAACGGTTTCTGAGGTTTACAAACTTTTATCGGAAGTTTATTCAGAACTTCAGTCACATTGCCTCTCTGTTGCATGCTCTTACTCCAAGATGCAGTTTCTCTGGTCCCCTCAGGCTGAGTCCGCCTTTCAAAGGCTCAAGAGTAGCTTTGTCGTCGCCCCTGTATTGATTCTTCCTGACCCCAAATGGCAGTTTGTGGTGGAGGTGGACGCCTCTGATCTGGGTGCAGGGGCGGTTCTCTCTCAGCGTTCTGAAAAGGACGACAAGCTCCACCCTTGTGCCTTCCTGTCCCGCAGGTTTTCTTCTTCTGAGAGGAACTATGATGTTGGGGACCGCGAACTGCTAGCCATTAAGCTTGCATTGGAGGAGTGGAGGCATTGGCTTGAGGGGGCTGAACATCCTTTCCTGTTCTGGACGGACCATAAAAACATTGAGTACATCAGGACTGCCAAAAGACTGAACCCTAGACAAGACAGGTGGGCCCTTTTCTTCTCCCATTTCAATTTCACCATATCCTATCGTCCTGGCACTAAGAACATTAAACCCGATGCCCTGTCTAGACTGTTTAAGGGTGAATGCGTTTCTAAGGAGACTGAGACAATAATCCCTGAGATTTTTGTTGTGGGTTGTGTCACCTGGGAAATAGAGGAGCGGGTCAAGGGAGCTAATCAAGGGATTCAGATTTCTCCTGAGGTACCACCCAACAAGTTATTTGTCACCCCTGAACTTTGGGGCCCTGTGATTACTTGGGCTCATGCTTCTCTTATCTCTTGTCATCCTGGTTTCCGCAGAACTCTGACCCGGGTCCGCGAGAGGTTTTGGTGGCCTGGTATGAGGAATGATGTCAAGGAGTATGTGGCAGCCTGCACAACCTGTGAGCAGAACAAAAGCAAAAAAGTCCCGAGTGCTGGACTTCTCCAGCCCCTTCCTGTGCCTCAGCGGCCCTGGTCTGACATTTCCCTCGACTTCGTGACTGGGTTGCCACCCTCAGAGGGTAACACTGCTGTACTTACGGTAGTAGACCGATTTTCCAAGATGATTCAGTTCATACCATTACCAAGCATTCCTTCTGCCAAAGAAACAGCAGAGGTGCTTATGTCCCATGTTTGTCAAGTTTTTGGGTTTCCCAGGAATGTCCTGTCTGACCGGGGTCCACAGTTTGTGGCTCAATTCTGGAGGGCTTTCTGCCAACTCATGGGTGCCACTGTTAGTCTGACCTCAGGCCACCATCCTCAAACCAATGGGCAGACGGAGCGGTTAAACCAGGAACTGGAGAAGGGGCTCCGCTGCCTGGCTTCCCAGAATCCTGCCTCATGGAGCAAGTACGTCATGTGGGTGGAGTATGCTAACAACATGCTCCCCTGCACTTCCTTGGGCATGTCTCCAATCCAGTGCGTTTTTGGGTACCAACCGCCTCTGTTTCCTGCGCTGGAGAGGGAGGTCGCTGTCCCGTCTGCTGTTGCCGTAGTTTGCCGTTGCCAACGGATTTGGGATCGAGCCCGTCAGAACCTCCTCAGGGCGGCCCAAAGCCACAAGAAGTTTGGCGACAGGAGGAGGAGAGCTGCACCAGTTTATCAGACCGGACAACGGGTGTGGTTGTCAACCAAGCACTTGCCTCTGAAGGTGGAGTCTCGTAAGTTGGCCCCTTGTTTTGTTGGACCATTCCCTGTGTCAAAGGTTATTAACCCTGTGTCTGTGAGACTCAACCTTCCCAGGTCCCTTCGGGTGAATCCGACCTTTCATGTCAGTCAGGTTCAGCCTGTCAGGACCAGCCCTTTGGTCCTGCCTGCTAGGCCCCCTCCTCCCGCCCGGATCGTCGATGGGGGTCCAGTCTACACAGTCCGGAGGCTGTTGGCTGTTCGCGGCCGGGGGAAGGGATTTCAGTACCTTGTGGACTGGGAGGGTTACGGACCAGAGGAGAGGTCTTGGGTCTCCTCCCGGAACATCATGGACCCTGACCTCATACGGGATTTCCATCAGGACCACCCCCACGACCCTGGGCCTTCAGGGGTCGGCCGTGGGGGGGGGGTACTGTCAGGTCCTACACAGTTTAGTTTGTTTTGACTTCCTGTTTTATTGTTTGGATTCCCTCACTTCCTGTTGGTGTTCATTCTATGTGTCTTGACTTCCTGTGTGTGATTGTCCATTGTCATTGTTCCTGTGTTTCATTATCTCTATGTGTGTATTTAGGCCTGTTTTCCCCAGTGTGTCTTTGTCAGATTGTCTGCACCGTTTGTGAGTAGCTTTCCGGCAGTTTTCTAGTGTTTTGATTCCTCGTGTACTGATCTTGTTTGTCCCTTTAGACCTGTTTTTGCCTAGTGGTTTTGTACCTTTGCCTGATCCCCGTTCTGTGGTTTGGACTTTCGCCTGTTTTTGGACCTCCCTTGCTGCCTAGTGTTTTTGTACTTCTGCCTGAGCTGACTGACCTTTTGTGTACCGACCTTGGACTGTTGAATAAAACCGACTCTCCACACCAGTCTGTCTATGGTCTGCTCTGTGGTTCCAGTTGTCTGTCTGAACCTGACAATGTGTCCTAACCAGGTGTTACAACCCCGGCTCACAGGCGAAAGGGAACGCAACACAGATATAAAGGGTAAGGCAAGTTTATTTGCACGTTGGATAGTGTTTAGGATAATTGAACACAAAACAACTGAGGAAGTGAATGCTGGTCAAATCAAAAACAGAATATAACATAAAGAGGACTCACAAAGAGCTGTTTAACCACTTCAATTCTATGACAAACGAAAAAAAAAAGAGGAAAACAAAGGCTAATTAGTGGGATAAAACAAAAATTACAAAAGGACCAGCACCCCTGCACCTAGTAAACTATACAACAGAACTCCTACCGGGAAAGGCATCAAATCTAAGATAGTTAGCTCCAACCCTGGCCACTCTCCACAGTTTGCGAATGATAACAACAAAAAACTTTCAGGGAACGAAGCCACATGTCTACAAGTTACAAGAGACACAATGCTGCAAGTTTAACGAGCTACACAAAGAGGGCAAGCAGTCACCACCAGACAGCCGCCCGGACTGGAGGAGCATCGGACATTTTAACTTCACGGCTCTCAGGTGGATGGCCGGTATTGGAGGGAAGGACTGGTGCCGCACCAATCGGGACTCAGGAACCACGGAGCTCCTGGATTGGAGACTTGACGCCGCACCAATCAGAGCAGGGAGGAGGAGCAACACAGTCAGGGCCAGCTTGGAGAGAGAGAGAGATCAGGAATCCACCGATACACACAAAAACTCCTGTGCTGCGGCCGTAACACCAGGAAACAGGAAGTGATGTCCATCACTCTAGGTCCTGCTTAATTTTACAAAATAACGGTGCAAAGTTGGCTTTATATAGTTGGTCAAATGATGGGGTGATGAAGATTCCCAAATACACAAACCCGTTAGGAGACCATCTGAAAGGAAAGGCAGGTACAGTAGTTGGTATTGTTGAAAGAGTGCCAAGGGGCATAGCTTCTGATTTAGCCAGATTGATCTTGTAACCAGAGAAGCAACTAAATCTGTCAATCACGTCAATAAGACCTGGTACTGATGTTTCGGGGTGGGTCAGAAGGATTAAAACGTCATCCGCGTACAAGGTTATTTTATGACACAGCTGTCCAATCTCTAAGCTACATATTGTGGGTGTCACCCTTATGGCCTCAGCAAGTGGCTCTATGGCCAAAGCGAATAGAAGGGGCGATAAAGGGCAGCCTTGCATCACCCCTCTGTGAGTATTGAAATATTCAGACCTGAGCCCATTAGTCAAGACCGCTGCTTGTGGCCTAGTATATATAATTTTGATCCATTTTATGAAGTTCTCCCCTAAACCGAATTTACCCAGTGTATACAGTAGGAAAGACCATTCAATTCGGTCTAATGCTTTCTCTGCGTCGCGAGAAAGCACCAGGCCATTAATAGATTTTTGTTTAAAAGCTAGGATAGCATTCAACAAATGTCTAACATTAGTGGCTGAATTCCGACCCCTTATAAAACCTGTCTAGTCTTCCTTTACCAGTATTGGTAAGAGATTTTCTAAACGGGAAGCTAAGATTTTAGACAGCAGCTTCCTATCCACATTTAAGAGGGCTATGGGCCTGTAGGAACTGTAAGAGTCAGGACACTTCCCTTTCTTTAAAATTAAGGATATATTGGCCTCCTTCAGTGTCTGTGGGAACTCTGCTGTAGTAAAGGAATGATTGAACATATCAAGAAGAGGTTCTACAAGAATATTTTGGAACTGTTTGTAGAATTCACAGCAGAAACCGTCAGGTCCTGGTGACTTTCCGTTTTGTAATGTTTTAATAGCTTTGATCACTTCAGTTTTAGTTATGGGACTATTAAGGGCAGTCTTTTGCTCTTCTGATAAATTTGGTAAGTCAAATTGAGCGAAGAAATTGTCCATTAGCTGTTCTGCCTCTGGAACTTGCTCAGAAGAGTACAGGTTTTGGTAATAATTTTTAAAACAGTTATTTATCTCTTTATTTTCGTATACTTTGTGGCTGTCCGCATTAGATATAGCTGCAATGGTTTGGGATTCTGCATGCTTCTTAACATGATAGGCCAGACATTTCTCCTGCCTTATCTCCATGCTCATAAAATCTCTGTCTAGTATACTTCATTTTCTTCTCTGCATCCCTAATAAGGAGACAGTTTAGAGCTGATCTGAGTGTTGTAATTTCTTGCCACAATGATGGTGACAGAGAAGCAATATATGCTTTTTCTTTATCCGTCAGATCATTCTCTAAAGATTTTTGTTTCTCCTGTCTTTGACACCTCTTCATTGCAGAGTACGATATAATTAAGCCTCTTGCAAAAGCTTTGCATGTTTCCCATAAGATGGAGGCATTACTGGCCGATGAGGTATTATTCAGAAATTAATTTAGTAGAATAGCTTTTTCATCTTTAAGAATAGTGGTGTTAAGTCTCCAGTGCTGAGATCGACATAGAGCTGTTTTGAGATTTAAGTCCATTATTACTCTAGCATGGTCGGAGATAATTATACTGGCTATATCGCATAATAAAACTGAACATAAGTCGGTTCTTGGCAAAAGAAAGTAATCGATCCTAGTTTGGCACTTATGCGGAGCCGAGAAAAATGTATATTGCTTATCAGAGGGGTGGATGCACCTCCAAACATCAATAAGCCCAAACTCCTCACATAAAGAATGGAGCGTATTGGCCTGAGGAGAGGGGGGAGTGGTGCTATGTGGAAATTTGTCAATAAGCGGGTTTAATACTAAATTAAAGTCACCACCAATAATAACAGTGGAGTTAGAAAGGAATGGAGCTAAATCCAGAAACATTTTGGTAAGAAAAGTAATTGGGTGAGCAGGTGGAAAATATACATTCATCATTACAATATTTTGACCTTGCACAATTCCTTTGATTAACACATAGCGACCATTCAGATCCTTAACACAGTCTGATATTGTAAGAGGTAGGTTTTTCCTAATCAGTACTGCTACTCCCCTACTTCTTGTTGTTAAGGATGAGAAAAATACTTGTCCTTCTTTAGACATGTAAGTATTTTTCTCCGCTTGATAGGGTTATGATTCCCCCCCTTACATTCCAGGTGCATACTCTCAGCTTATTCATTATTAATATTATTCATGTAGCCTATCATATAAAGGACATGGGGCCAAATCCACCAAACTCTTTGTGGAAACAAAGCAGTCAAATATAAGGAGAAAAAGAAAAAGCTGTGTAACACAACATTCAAAAACAATAACTTGGCAACAGCCCTACTAAACATGTAGGGAAAAACCATCCTTGTCCTGCCTGCGGCTGCACAGGTGCAGCACGCGCTTAACTCGCACCTACTCATAGACATAAACACAGTCTGTCAAGCACACGATGAAGTGAAACATTTCACCTGGTTGATTATGATCAGTAGGAGGGAGAAAGGACATAGTCACGCCCGCCTGGATTTGGCAAGTACTCACGTTTCTTCATAAGGTACAGTCCAGGCGCAATGTTAGAAAAAAGATAGGTAACTTATCCGGTGGGTACAGAAATTCAGGGCAGCGATTCCACATGGGTCGCGGCTGCCTCCGGTGTGTTGAATCTCTTTTCCCTACCGTTAACAATCATCTTAAGCGTGGCGGGATACAGAAGCGCATAGTCCACCTTCTTCCTCTTCAGGCAGATCTTCACCTCGTCAAAAGCCTTGCGTTTCTTGGCCACCGCCGCCGAGTACTCATTAAAGAAGAAGACTTTAATCCGGTCCGCTGGTTGATTAGGCTCTGCAGCTAGACGTCGGGCCGCGGCCATCACTCGTTGTTTATCAGCGAAGTTATGAAGTTTCATGATGATGGGTCTAGCGCGTTGGTTAGTATCCTCGGTGCTGAGGAGTGGTGAGCGCAGTCCAACTTTATCTTTCCAGTTTTAGTTGTAAGATTGAGATAGGAGGGGATGCATTTCTCCATGAAAGTGACTGAATCTTTTCCCTCCATGCCCTCGGGGAGCCCGACCAGACGGAGGTTGCATCTGTGGCTGGGGTTTTCCAAGTCCTCTATATGTTCTGCCATGACCGTTGTTTGTTTTTTGAGTTTTCTCACTTCAGCCTGCAGCGCGTCCAGAGTGTCTTCCACGCCCGAGATCCGTGTCTCTGCATCACCAACCCGCGATGCCAAAGCCTGCATCCGGGCTGTTTGTTCATTTATGGCAGCAAGGACCTTGTCGACTTTAGTGTCCAGTGACTTTATAATATTGTCAGTAATCTTACTCAAAGCCGACAGGATGCTCGGGTTAACGTCACTCTCGGTTTCCTCGGCCTCGACAGTAGCTTCTCCCTCGCTAACGTTAGCTTCTTCGGGCTTGGCCATAGCTTGCTTCCCGGTAGTAGCTTTTTTCTTGCGACTGGTGAGAGGCATTTTAACAAAATAATCTTCCAGGCTCATACTCAGTTACTCCCATGCACGCATGTAACATTTCACCAGGTGAATACGTATTTTGAACGGATAATTCAGAAAGCCTCACCGGAGCCTAACAAGAGAGGTGTTCACGCTACGACGCCATCTTACCAACCATATTTATATCTACTTAAAATCTTCAAACTGTTACACTGAAATTTCCAATTTTTACTACATCATCCTGCCTCTTTAACGTTTCTTCTGCTTTTAGCCCTTCTAAAGTCATTCATCACTCAGACTCAGATAGTTTTCAGCTATAGTGTCAGCCTTTTAAACATTGCTTCAGAAACCTCTTCAACTAACATAGCATTGCTTCAGCAATTTCTTCAGTTAACCTACTCTTCATACTAATCTTCAACAATTCAAGTAATTGCCAACCATTTCATACAAAATCAGCCTCCTTCTTCCAAGTACTACTTTTTAATCTGTTCTCACTTATTGCTTCAGCTATTTTAGCACTGGTACAAGTTATACGTTTCAGCTTTAGCGTCAGCCTTTTCAATATTACTTCAGCTGTTTCTTCAGCTAATTCAGCATTGTTTTAACAATTTCTTCAGCTCATTCAGCATTGCTTCAGCAATGTCATTCAGCTGCTTTCAGCATTCACCCGCATTCCCTTCTTGGGAATGCTTTTTGTAGTTATTATTAGGGTGAATGCTGACATCATTCACTCTATTGTTCTTCCTGTCGGCCATTTTCTTTATACTTATTATTATTCTTTCAGATTCTGCCGTTTTTCTCAGTGTAACTAGTCCTTCATACTTTGTGCTATTTCAACAATTCATATATCAAAATGTGCGCCTTTTTCTGGACAGGTGTGCTAGTATTTTTCTCTTTAATACTATTTATACTTTTTAAAAATATTTAACTTTTTCTGTTTTTTTTTTCCCATAGAAATGCATTGAAACGGTCTTCAAACTCTTCTGCTTCTTCTGCTTTTTTGAACTTCAACTACTTCAGCATACTTTCAGCTACAGACTTCATTCAACCTTTAAAACGTTCACAAAAGTGAACAAAACTATTCATTTTATTGATATCTTCAACAGTTTCTGATTTATGACGGTTTAAAAATCATTCAAATTTTGGACAAAATTCACATTTATAATGGGTGTGTATTGCGCGGAATGTTCAGGGCTAGAGTGGGTGACATCACCAGCTAGAGTGGGAGAGAGTCTAAAAATCATCTGAAACTTTTCTCTTTCTCTCGTCCTCCTGGCCACAAATTAAACTGTACACACGTGATTTTCTCCACAGTTGCAGTCAAACTTACTTACGGTTACGGTTCCAACCATATAAAGTTTTCACTCATATTAGGTACAGATTTGTGCCCAATTGGAGCAGTTTGAGGGGTTCATGGACCCCTTTCTCATGAAGTAGTTAAAGTCACCATGGCAACCTCTGAGCACATGCACACACACACACACACACACTCGTTCTCTCTCTTTTTCTCTCTATCTCTCTCTCACTCACACAAAGACACTCTCTCCCTCTCTTTCTGTCTCACACACACACACATACACACACACGCTCTCTGTCTCTCGCACACTCTCCCTCTCTCACTCACACACAAAGACACACACATACGCACACACTCTGTCTCTCTCTCTCACACACACACACACACACAATTTCTATCTCTCTCATTCACACACAAAGACATACTGTCGCTCTCTCTCTCACACACACACACGCGCACACTTTCTCTCTCTCTCTCTCTCTCACACACAGACACACACATACACACACACACACACACTGTCTCTCTACTCTCTCTCTCACACGGACACTTTCTCTCTCTCTCACACACACACGCACACACATACACTCTGTCTCTCTACTCTCACACACACATACACACACACACTCTCTCACACACACACACACTTTCTCTCACTCTCTGTCTCTCTCTCACACACACACATACACACACACACACATGCGTGCACTCCTCTCCCCCACACACACACACTTTCTCTCACTCTCTGTTTCTCTCTCTCTCACACACACACATACACACACACACACACACACACACACACACACATGCGCGCACTCCTCTCCCACACACACACGCACAACACAGATAACTTCATGTCATTACAGTTACAGGTACACCCACACAAACACAGACACACACACACCAACACACACATGCGCGCACTCCTCTCCCACACACACACACACACACACACACATGCACACCACAGATAACTTTATGTCATTACAGTTACAGGTACACACACACAAACACAGACACTCCTCACTCACACACACAACACAGGTAACTTTATGTGATTACAGTTACAGATACACACACCGAAACACACATACACGCATATGCGTGCACTCCTCTCCCACACACATACACACACACACACAGGTGACCTAATCTGATTACACCTCCTCAATATCAGTGCTCAGTACAAGATGATCATGTTTCTGTCTTATAAGTTTGGTCGTGGGTTTGATTCCCATGTTGATAGAGATGATACCCCCGGCAGTAGCCCCCCGTGGCCCTTTCAAAATTTCCCAAAGGGAATTTTCTAGTTGTTGTTACTGTAGTTGTAGTAGTAGTAGTTGTTGTTAAGTTATTTTGGGGGCATTTTGTGCCTTTATTAAGAGTTGAACAGGCAATCATTGCTTTGGGCTATGCCAACATGGGATGTGCTTTCACCTCGGGACTGCCAAGCACCCCCATTTTCTTCTTCTTTTTACCTATTTTAACTCTTTTAGCTTTCAGCTTACATGCTGTACTTTTGTGCTACAGATTCAGTCTTTTGCTTTACATGCTTAGTTGTTTCTTCAGCTATTTCAGCATTGCTTCAGCAATTGCATTCAGCCTTCAGCATGCATGTGCGTGTTCTTCAGGAAATGTATTTCTAGTAAATTGTTAATGCTTCACCTGAAGTGTAGTTCTGTAGTTAGAAATCCCAGTGCTTTTGTCAGAAAGAGAAAACAAACAGTTTGTGGTGCATCTGACTTTATTTAAGAGAGATACAAATAAAGTTTTTAGTTTCACCACAGACAGACATGATCACGCTAACAGAACTGCTGCACTCTAGCTGGAGTACATGAACACAACATGAACCAACCAATCACAGAGCTGATGAGCTGTCACAGTAGTTGCTGCTACTCTAAGCTGTGTGCAGGTGTTCCTTATGGGGAAATATTTCAAATTTTGACTGTTTTGTAGAGAAGGAGGTCGAGAAAGAGGTTGGCTGCCAACCTCTACAAACTCTACAACCTCTACAAGTCCCAGAAAGCATTGCTGCAATGATCCATTCAGAGAGCTTCAGTGGGTTACGTTAGAAGTTTAACTGTAAAGGGTTACCCTAACCCTAGCAATAACTGATTGGGCTCATGGGTACTGTAGTGTTTAAAGTACAAACTATGTATTCTAGTCTGATTAAGTTCAAAGAAATTTGGCAGTCAATTAAATTATGTTCCCAGAGGAATATCATTTAAAATCTTTTAAATTTAAACAAAATAAACTAATAAATATGAATAAAATAATAAAATAAACATTTATCAGTCATTTCTTCATACATAAATACTACATAAGCATCTTAAGCTTTAAAGTAGCTCCTAATTCACTGATTTATGTGTTTGTCCTGATAAAGTTGAGAGGATTCTTAACTCTTGGAAATCTTAAACACCTTGATGGACCAAGAAAAGAGCAGTGGTGGATGGCTCCTCTCTCTTCACTGAAGGACGGAGAAATATAGAAGATCCTTTGTACCTTCAGACATCAGGCTTTTTAATTCTTCTGCAAATGGTTGATGAGCTGACAGACAAATGAATTTCCCTTTGGGGATCAATAAAGTAATTTGCATTTGTATTTGTACACTTAAGCTGAAATGGAATCATGATTATTGTGGAGTTTGTGAAGGAGGCAATAACACCCCTGACCAACCAACACAAACCTGATTGTTACAGAAGTGTTGGCAACTGTGTGCTACTTGCCATGCTGATAACGAGAAGTTCTGACTTTTCCCTCGTAAAAGTTGGTCTCAGCAGTTTTATGATGTTACTTAGGAGGCAGTACCATAGAGTGTTAAGATAAAATGCTTTGTGAATACTGACCCTGGTTCTTGTGAGGAACATTTCCAGGAAATTAGCTGGGAAAGTGTTGTCAGCGCTCATAGAACCAAAGCAGTTTCTCCCCTGTTGATCACCATCTGCCCCTGAACACAGAAACACAACAGCTCCATCAAGGTGACTGTCAGAACATGACTCTGTCTTCACTAGATGAATTTCATAGTTAAACTACAGAACAGGCTCTGACCTCAGACTTTGCAGGAACAACAGGCATCAACTTATAATGCATCTCTAGACATTGCCATCCCCCCAGGAACTGTCCTGCACATTTTCTCCTCTTTAACGACACACAACTGATCACATACATATTTCACAAAAAGCAGCAAAAACAAACAAAACATTTTATTACAGAAACAGAAAATAAAAACCTGAAAGATGACAGAATACACCTCATCCTCTTTGTCCTTCTACCCTCACCCTTTGTTCTCGTCCCTCAATCTACCTCTCCTCTCCTCTCCTCTCCTCTCACTCCCTCATGTACTCCAGAATCTGATCAATCAGTATTTGGGGGTCGTAGTTCAGTGCTGCTCTTCTTCGTCGCCTACGACTCCCATGATTCAGTTCTTCCATGGCTGCATTTGCCATGGTATTGATGCGTTTCATCCTCTGCAGCCCACCAGTGGATGGGCGAAGCTTTTCATCCTCCACCTCCTCCTCTTCCTCCAGCCTCTTCACCCTGAGGAGGGGGGGCTCATTGCTGGGAGATGGAGGAGCCATGTCGTCAGTGGAACGGCGGGTTCTCCTGTGGGCGGAGTTAACAGGTTCAGCTGCAGTGACTGACAGGTCCCTCCTCACCCGGCGGCTGGAGGTGATCCCTGGGGCATTCTTAGGGCCGATGCTGGTCAGTATCCTAGCAACCAGACGCCTGAAGGGGAGGAGCCGTACAGAAACAGCTTGTGTTCATATGTGTGTTATCTCAAGGTAAAACAAAGCTTATTTTGAAATAACAAGATGTTATCCGAAGAAAATTATTTTGACTGAATTTTGCACATATTATTTTCTCTAGATAATATTGTCTTACCACAGGATGACAAGATATAATTTTCTTAATTCTCACTATGTAAATGTCTCTGTCTTGAGAAATCTTTCTCCTCTGAGATATGTGGTCCCTGTGTGGTCCCCCACACACTAATTGATAGGTTGATTGAGGGATTGATTGATCAGTGTTAGTGGTTAGCTCACAGCAGTGATCAGTCGCTCTGTGTGTGTGACCAACCTTAGAGTGTCCTGGTCTCTGTTTAGTCCTGATGAGACTCGTCCCTGCTGGAGTCTCTCCTGTCTCGCTCTCTCGAGCAGATTCTGGACCAGCTGAGGCTCCATCCTGACAACCACAGGTCACATGTTACAACTCTTAGATACCTGCTGACGTATTGTCAAACAATACATGTCTTCCTTCTCACCTGTCCAACAGGCCCTGAGCCAACTGGGGCTCCAGGAGCCCCAGCCAGGCAGCTGGAGGCCTCCCCATGGTCATTCCCTGCCCTGTCTCATCATAATCTGCGGGGACTGGACCCTGGAAGTCCCCTGGTGGGCCCTGATCATCTTCCTCATCCTCCTCTTCCTCAACCACCTCCACATCTCCAGGGCCAACCAGTCCTGCACTCTCTGCCTCACTCAGCAGGCGCAACAGAGCAACCAGATAGGCTGTGGACATTTGAATGGTTCATTACTCATGTTTTCTTTCTCTGTCAACAAATACTGTACTTGATCTTTTTTGATGATCGTTTTATTAGAAAACATTCAAGAACAGCAGCACTAAGCACAAACTACGTTTTAACAGCTTCAGAATCATTTTGAGAAGCATGTCACAAAGCGTCAGTAAAGATTTAAGAAAAAGTGATCTCTCTCCTGACATCTGATCTCAGAACAGCCTATTGAGTTCCCTCCTGTGGTGGCAGCAGGTTATTGTCTGTGAACACTAGCTAGATTTCCAGCCTTTGTTGGTCATTTTAACGTGTAACGTAACATGAGGTTGACAAGGAGCTTGTCAAGAGGAGAGGACAGCAGTGTCTATTAGGTATTTGCTCATTTAGGATCTGGATCTGTGATTATCTAATGCTTATTTATCTAGTGATTAGCTCATGTGACTCAGCTGCTGCTGTTCTGAGATCAGCGGTTGTCTCATACAGCTGTACATTAAAAGGCAGCAGAAAGTAAAAGAGATAATGACAGTGTGATGATTAATTAGTATCATTCTTAAACTTTTCAACCTGCTTGCTGTTCTTCCTCCTGTTCCCGCCTCTGGTCTCTCTCCACCAATCGCTGGAGAGCTTGGTCCAAGCCCCTGCTCCTCCAGTTGTCTGATTGGTAGTATAGGTCGTTTGCACCACCTCCTTCCTGCATGACAGGATATGATATCATTTGGTCCTCATAAGGCAGCAAGTTATGGAGGTCTCTGCGCTGGCGTCTGATCAGTGACACATCCAGGCCAGGCCCCCCACCACGAGCTGCAGGTAGAGACTGAGAGAAAGAGGTCAGAGGTCAGAGAGGTAATAACTTTTCCCGTGAGAAGACCATATCCAGGTGTATGATGGGTGGGTGGGGTTGTGCAGTCTGTCTACTTCATATTTGTCTTGAGCAGGAAATCTAAGAATCCTAATTAGAGATATTCAGTGGCTCGACACCTGGTGATCAGTTATTATTACTGACCATGTTTTTGTGAAACATGTTTCTGTTAGTGACAGACTTTTACTCTGGAAAAACTTGAGTCTAACATCCTGCTGTAAGTCTGGGTGGTTGTTGAGATGTGATCTCAGTGGTCAGGACAAGTGTAATCAGGATTGCCCACTAAAACCTGTCTGTCTGCACAATCCCTAATGCTGCTTTACAGACTCCTCAACATTCATCATCATTATACACTTTCTGAGTCACAGCTGAGTCACCCTCACTCACAATTCTCAGACTCAGCCCAGGTACCAGGCTCATGTTCAGTACCAGTGGTCTGTCTGGGATGGACCACAGATCTTTGACTGAGAGAGAAGCCCCACTCTGCAGACAAATCTGACCACAGCAGAATCACCATTACTTTACCACAGGGCTACAAGTAGCCTAGCTATGTGTGTGGACATCACGTCCACTAATGTGATGCTCCAACAGTCTGTCTCTGTTGTTACATGCTGCACTGGCCACATATTTATGTCCTCAACAGAGTCTGATTTGCAGAGAAATACATGGACACGCACACGCATACACACATACACACATACACACACTCACACACAGTTTAGACGGAGCTCGGAGCCGGAAGATTAACGAGCAGCAGCTTGGTGGTGCAGTCTGGGTATTCATCATTAGTCAAGTCTGGTGTGTGATTGAGAGTGCGAGGTTTACTGAGTGCCGATATTGCAAGGGCTGCAATTAAGAAGAGTAATGCACTTAGATGGATGGATGGTTGGTTTTAAAAATGGGATATGGGAAAGATAGGCCTATGTCATTGGTCTGGGGGTCTTGCTACATTTTTACACATCCTACAGCACTTTACTAGCACATTGGCAGTAAACTAACACTAACAGCCTGCATTGTATTGCAGTATTGCCTTACTAACCAGAAATCCTGTTGTTGAATTATGAGAAGGTTTCAGCGCAGCAGAGGAAAAAGCATCATCACAAACATAGTATCTCACTCGGATGCCTGCCTGTGTAGGGCATGAATTGACAGACCCAGCATGAATGAGCTATAATTACAGATTTGTGGATTTTCCTCACTCTGCCCACCATGGTCTGAGTAACTCCATACAGCCCTAACTAACGATTGCTTCCCATACCTGGCCTCAATTCACAGTTACAAACATGGACATCCGTGGGGACAGGCCACCAAAAATGAGGACCTGTCCCTGAAAAATAGAGATTCCACACAATTTATATCTGATGTTTCTTCTGAGTCTGCCCGCCTGTGTGTGTGTGCGAGTTATATGGAAGCTGTCATTGTCCAGGGAGATGTGCTGTTGCCATGGTGGCGGAATGAGCTGTTCTGTTCCAGCCGCCACTAATTTGATTGGTCTTGTGTGTGTGTTCAGGTCTGATCAGGGTGTATCAATATTTTCAGGCTGAATAGGTTCATATGTCTACATCTGAGCACGACCAACCTATGAACAGTCAGTAAAGAACAAGATGAAATCTGACACACTTGAAACAGGAAGTGACTAATGTTTGTAGGAATACTGATCAAGAGACTGAAGACACAATAGTCTGTTCAACAGAAACAACAGATGAGTTTCAACAGCTGACATTGCAATAGGGACACAACAGGGACAGACACACCTCATTGACACAGGCCCAGTTCACAGTCTCTGTGTGACACCCTGAGCTGCAGTGAAACAAAATTCATTACTAACAGGTTTTAATGATGCCACTGATCAGTATGTGTACACTGTAATAACAGCAGGTGGATGTGATGAAGGTCATAATGATGAGTCATCTCCCTACAGAAACTCTTGTCTCATGATTAGATCCAGCCTCTCACAGGTTCATTTATTTCCTGCTGTTTGGCAGAGATAAACCATAACACTAAGATCAGATATATGAAATTGAGGGGGAGGAGGAGGAGGATGAGGTAATAATGAGTCCTCTGTGGAGCATCACTCTGTCTGACTTACTGCAGCTTCAGTTTTTCCTGCAGGAGTAGGAGCTGGATAGAAATGAAACCTGTGACTGTTTCCTTTAGAGAAACACAAAAATCTTAGTTGTTCAATGTCTGAACACAAAGAGCTGAACCAGAACTTTGATTCAAATCCTGTCTGTTTGATGTTAAATTTCTAAAGAAAAATCCATAGGTAAAGGAACTTTATTTGTTTTCCCATAAACCCACCCCAGACACTTAAGTGTGATCTCAGAGCCTCAGTGGCTGGTGCAAGCCCAGGAAAGACGGAGAGTTATGTGATTAAATAAGTCAGTCCCACTGTGATAAATGAGCCAATAGGTCGTCTCTGCAGCAGACTGTTATGACCTGATGGTTTTATTGCAAGGAGACATCTAGTGGCCATTGTCATTATGACAGGAGCAGAGCCTGGTGACGCAGTGTACAGAGATACAACAGGACAAGGTTGTGGTTGATGAGTCATCAGTAGAGCTGGGGGATATGACTTCAAATAATTATCATGATTATTTAACAATTTTTCTTGAATATTTTTATGACAGCAGTGGTAGAGACAGATAGAGGAGAGGAGAGGGTGGCCACAAATGGTCCAACAGTCCAGGACTCGTCCCAGGGAATCAATTCTAAATCACTCACCTCTAAGGTCACCAGATTATGTCTAACTTTGACCTTGGACCAGTTACTTTTGTGCTCATCACTCTTTCTTTGATCCATGCTCTCTCCATATTCTTCAGTGTGACTGTGTCCAGGTGAATAACTAATTGGTGGCATTACGTGTGGTCTGGGTTGAAAAGAATCTCTTCCCTGATTAAAATCAATCTTCACTTGAATAATCTGAGATCACTCTTTTTTTTTTTTTTTTACACTATCCTATGGATCCTATGGTGAATCACGATGAGATCTGTTCATTTGAGTGCCTCCACTAATTTTTTATTCAAAATGATTTTAAAAAATGCTGCTTGCAGACTCCAGTTGAAAAGCATAAACATTTTTAATCCCTTGAAGATCTGATCGTCATTATTATTTAGAGAGCAAATGAAAGCTAATGAAGTGGTCAGAGTTGTCTCATCAACATTTAAGGTGTATTGATTGATTCACAGGAAAATATTGCAAACACAAACACATCTATTATTTATCAAGTATTCTTTAAAGTTTCTAATAATACACCAGATTATGGGAATAATTTAGAGCATTCGTTTTTTGAGTCACAAGCAAAAATGACATTGTAACCAAAATATCTCAGACTGAATCAATACCAAATCAGGAATCAAATTGAAGCAGGGCCTTGTGAATTGGAATTGAAAGTCATCGGGAAGTCAGTGTCAATACCCAGCCCTAGCCTATATGTATGTGACTTTCCCCTGGTAGTCATGACATCACAAGTTAAAATAGTAATACCATACCAAGAATTGAATTCCATTAAAAAAGCTCTGTGCTTAATTAATTAGTTTTCATCATTAAAAGTTACCCCATAGTGTTTACCTCGCAGAAAACTTCAGAAGTTCCTGTTGTTGTTGTTGTTGTTTGGAGTAAATGACTGACAGAGTGGAGCTGTATGAACGTAGCCTGAGGGTCAGTGTTGGTGACGTCCAGCTGTCCATCTTCACTTTGACTGAATATGGCCTAATGTTTGTTTGGTAGGGGTGGAGCCACGTGATTGAACATGTAGTGTTGGGAGAGTCTGAATTGAATCAACAGGCATGAGGAGGGTGAAGTCGGAGACAGCATCAGATGTTGGTCAGATCATGTTTCAGCACTCAGGAGATAGATGTTTACTTCCTGTGTAAAACCAGCTGTCCACAAATTTCATCACCTCACTATTGTAAACATGATGATGGATGCTCACTTATCTTGAGGAAGTAATGTTAACCAAACCTAGCAAAGCACATGTGTGGGTGTTCAGGTTGTTGTGGACAAGGTGAAGTTGACTAAACAGCAGTGTGGACTAGAAACATAAGATGGAACCAACATGAAACCATCTCTCTGTCAAGTCAGGGTCTGAGGGCCATTTACCTGTCCTCTTTGGCTGTGTCCCAACTCAGGCTTCAGAGGACATGGTGTATGAAGGTGTGGTCCTAATATTGCATCACAAATTGGCTCCTGATGCTTAGCAACCTTCACAACACAGAACTTGAGGTTTGAAGGCCCTTAGTTTTAACAGTTGTACCATCAGCTATTGAGCTATGCTGAAATTTAATACTCAAATTTAGTGGTGGAATGCTTAGACTCTCTGTTAGTGTTGTTTGCTACCATTTTATTTGCAATAAAATCTTGGGATTGGACCACAAAGGAAAAAGATCTGAAGCAACCTTTGAAATGGGACAGTGACGTCACTGTGACGCAGTGAGACGACAAATGCAGCTCTGAACTGGGACACAGCTACTTGCTCTGAGTCATACTCAAGCACAACCAAAGCAGTGCTAAATTATCCTGAATGATTTTCAGTTTTATATGGATCATTTAAAATGCTGTGAAGCAGAGAACACTGGAAGATGGACAGAAGAGAGAGCAGGTCACCATCTCTGCTCCTGAGACAGGAACTCACTGGCAATAATGTGCATTGATGTATGAGAGTGCAGCACTCGCCCGGAAATTTGACTGGGCGACTTTAATTATATCATGTTGATTTTAACACACACACACACGCACGTACGCACGCACGTACGCACGCACACACGCACGCACACACACACACACACACACACACCAGTAGTCAAGTGTCAGGAGATCTATAGTAACCTGTACAATATTTGGGCCTGTTGCCGTGGGTTACTGTCTCCTGTCGCTATGGTGACAGGAGCAAAAATGAAATGTGCCTTCAGTTGGTGTTACTACACACACAAGCAAACAAGGCAGAGAGCTGCAGTCTCTCAATGGCTCTGTTTCTCCCTCCACCTATTCTCCTGATGAGTAAATCAATAACCAACACATGGTATGGAAAATAGAATGCACATAAGCAGTAAGTACACATGCACACACTGTGATGTAACAGTGCTGACAGACAGGTAGAGGATAAACAGCAGCGACATAATTTGCCCTGCACTCAGCTCATCTGCATGATGATCAGGTTACCATGACGACACAGCACCGTGACAATAAATTAACACATATGACACACAAATAAACACTCTATCTCTCTCTCACACTCATTCTCTCTCTCTGTACAGTGGCTGACGTTCATCCTTACCTGGGTGGTGTGGATCAGAGCGGTGCTAAGCAGCAGGAGACCGAGAGACGCCATGCTACTGACTGAACACACGCACACACACTGACACCGACTACCGACACCCATCTTATAACAGAGGGAGGAGGAAGGAGGAGGTGCTACAGTGATGGTGTGTGAGTGGGGGGGGGGGTGACTAAGGAGAGGACGTGAATAGATAAGGACAGAAGGAGGAGCTAAAGGAGGGATGGAGGAGTGAGTGAGGGATCAAAGGGAGGTGACTGGGAAGAAAAATAGACGAGTAAGGAATCGGATGATGGAGGAAGAATGAAAATGGGTGAAAGGAGGCAAATGGGGGGAATAGGGTGAGGACTGGTGGAGGTGGGTGATGAAAGAAGAGGAAGAGATGGATGGAATGAAAGAGGGAGGGAGGAGTAATTCATTCACTCATTCTCTGAAGTACCCTGAGGAATGGACACTCACTCACTCAATGATTCATCCATTAATTTGTTTATTGATCAGTTTGTTCACTCTTTTATTTTTTCAATCATTCACTCACTTCTTTGGCCTCTCATTCATCTATCCATTCATTGTGTATGCATCTGTTGATCAATCACTACATCATTTGTTTGGTCCATTTTAATCCATTCATTCATCCACAGATCTTTATTGGTTCTTTCACTCTTTTTAAATTTTTTTTTTTAAATATGCTCATAATCATGTATTTATTCATCCACTCCTTCACTCTCTTCATGAACAGACAGAATCAGAGATGAGTTTGTTGTTTATTGAAATTTCCACTGAAGAAACACAAGAGGGGGAGGGAGGATAGGGTGGGGTTGGGGTGCGTCTCCATAGCAACAAGTTACACACACATGTCGTCATCATCAACATTGTCAACACCATCGCTATGGTTACTGATGTGGAATAGAATATCATCACACAGGAAGTTACGTCACAGAGTCAGGGGAGAGTCACAAAAAAGAACGACAAGAAGAACGAGACTGGAAGGGGGTGCATGAAAGATATGATAAAGTTTAAAAGATAGTAGGATAAAGAGGAGAGGGAGGATGAAGAAAAGGAAAAGGGAAGAGAACAAATTAAGAAAGGATAGGAGGAAGAAAAACGGAAAGAAAAGAGGAGTGACACTTGATCCAAACAGAAGAAGTTAAAGTCAAGACTAATGAATAGTTGAAGTTAAGAGAGATGTAATAGCGGTATGGACAGACACACACACACACACACACACACACACACACACACACACACACACCCCTGTACAGGAGAACAGGAAGTAGAATCACACCAATCTTCAGTTACTGTACAGCACGAGCAGGAAACACATCACCATGCAGAGGAAGATACTGACGCTATAAACAGCCCCACTTTCCAAAAAACAACCAAAGGTTTTTTTTTTTTTTTTTTTTTTGTTTTTTTTTAACAAAAACAGCTCATGGCTGCTGCTGATTGGCTGAGAGCCAACAAGAGCTCAGACACGTCCACCTTACCATAATCTGACTTTGGAACAAGGGTCAGACAGCATGTTTTAGCTAAAAGAAGCTACATGCTCTGACTGCAGACAAGTTTTTCATCCTGTTTGACCTGATACACTAAATAAACTTCCTGTTGGGCTGCTTAGCTCACTGAGTTACTGCTGCATTCACTGTCAACTTTACTGGGGAACTGTTAATTTTAAATGATCAATTTGAGATGTGGTTGGATTTTTTCTGTTGGTACCAGAGAACAGGTTTTGTTGATGAACTGCTGAGGAAGACTGACTCACACCTGAACAAGATGCTTTACATTTGTGTTTATACCAACGACTGTATAGAAACATCTCATCTTCCTCCCACATATAAACAGTCCTGAATCATAACTGTCTCTTGCTAAAGCTTGAGTGCAGCTTTAGATCTGTGACCCAGGTTTTGAGAACACTGGATGTAATGATGATATCTGAGGCAGACGTGTCTGCAGGTCACGGCCTCTCCACTGAGCAGCAGCAGGAATGTAACAGACGGAACAATGCTCCAGCTGAGACCATTAATCACACAGTGCAACCTGTATTGACAAGGCGCCATTTTGGATCCAATTTCCATCTGGTGTCACCATGAAGCTGAAGTCCAGACTGGGTTTACTGCATCTCCAGAATGACATCACTTCTTGTGTTGATATTTACATGCAGCAAGACAAACAGCAAACAGCTGGGAGGTGATGTTAGTGAACGCAGGGTCATTGGGTCAGATCCTTTTATGTTTCCGGTTCTCAGTTGGTTTGAATCTGGTTTGGATCAGTGTGAACCCAGTCTGAACATCTTTGTGACTGCCAATGTGAATCTGGTTTGTTGATGTTGTGGGAGGGAGGGGGGCATATGACAGGGGCAGGGTTCAGGAGGAAACATGAAGAAACAGTTCAGTCTATATTATATATCTGTTCAAAGTGATAACTATACAACACAAACATACATTCTCTCCATAGATTAATATGAATTAAACTCTTATCAACATTGTCACTGGTTCAGAGGGTTTCTATTTGTCAGCATTGTTATTGTAGTTCTTTGTTCAAGTTGTGGATTTGTTAGTTATAAGACTCTGTTCAATCATTTACACATCAATTCATTATAGTGAACATCTAATCATCCCCCCCCCCCCATCACCACACCTCTCTCCCTTTCCCCTCCCACTGCCCACCGCACCCATTAACTTTGCAGAGAGACAGGAGCGTTGCATTGTGGGTAGGTTGCAGGCGACCCACTCTCTGTTCACTCCAAGGCTTCCTGTGAAGGAACACAAAGACATGTTGAGTCTCACCTCACTCTTTAATTAACTAATAACAATGATTCATTTGTGACCCAAATATATCTTTGTGATCACTCCCGACTGGATAAACTGTATTCTCTGAGGTACAGAACTCTTTTCCTACATAGTTACAGTTTTCTAGATTGTTTAGTCACAGTTTTCAAGAAGATCATGTCAGATTGTCAACCACCCCTACCTAACATTTAAAAACACCCCTCTCCTGCAAACCATAACCTTCTGGCAGTGAGTATCTGGACTGTGAGTGTCAACACTCAACAGAAGGAGACAGTCATTTTCTGCTGATCCATGTACTCCTGATCAAACAGGAGGAAACACTGTTGGTGTAAGTCTGAAAATCAACCTAAGGACTTAACTGACCAAAACTGATAAATGATGTGGACTCACCTGCTTCCTATCATTTCACATCTGATTGGAGAAGGAGGTTGGTGCCCCCTGCTGGCCATAGCCCTGACCGTACTCTGCATCCTGGAAGACACAGACAACAACACACTGAGTGATTGTGAATCAGTCTCACAGTAATGGTTCACTGTGGTTGTATCCACTTCCACTTCTTAATCCTGTATCCACTTCTTGATTCTTAACTCTAGGCCAAATGTAAATCAACTTTATGATTTTCCTCACTCAACCAATCACTCTTGAAACTCCTTAAGGCTCCTGGCAGTTTAATTAGCGGCAGAGGTAGGTCAGCTGATCACCTGGTTGTATCCTTGCTGGTTGTAGTCGGGTTGGTATCCCCCCTGGTTGCTGGCATATGGGTCTTGTTCATACGCGCCCTGCTGGGCGTAGGCGTCTGGTGCAGCAGGTTTCCCCTCTGGAGGAGGAGCCCGCATGAAGGGAGCAATGATGCCTGTCTCCTTAAATACAAACCAGAGGTTTCCCGCCCACAGGATCAGGTTAATGAAACCAAATGCCTGAAAGAGAAGAGGGTGAAGGTCATTTCAGAACAGAAGTACATACTGGAGCAATTTTAACTGGTGCTGATGTTTGATGACTGTTTTTCCAATATGCAAAAGGTTCTGTGACAACTCTCATCAAAGAATTATTGATTTATAGTGAAGACAATTGAGTGACATGGCTTGTGTACTTCTGCCTACAACCTGGATTTGTCTTCATACATTTAAGTAGGAGAAGTTAAAATTATTTTGTTCAATGAATAAAGTGGTTTTGCAGAGGAACGTGTTTATATACCTCTGAGTAAGATACTGAAATGTCAATCCTGTCAGACTCAAATATGTCATCCTATCCTGAACCTGCTAAGCCATCAGCCTTGGTGAAGGTCTTACCACAGAGGTGTTGAGTCCAGACATGACTGGGTCGTGGACTTCACGGCAGCGGTTCTCCTTGGCCTCGCAGGCCTGGATCATAGTGATCACTCTGTCTGGATCAGTGGCACTCTTTACGTCAGACAGACCTTTGGCCCAGGCTGCTGAACTCACCAGCCACATGAAGGCAAACACTCCAGTCACCCCCAGGTCCTAAAACACAAAATGCATGAGTGTTGTTCCCCACAGCTCACCTGGGCAGTGGGTCAGGTGGGTGCACTTACGATCAGTGGGCCCTTGTTGTTCTCCTTGTACTTCTCGAAGAAAAAGACATAGATGCTGAGAGCCGCTGTGGAGTAGAGGAAGGCAAAGACTCCAATGGTGACGAAGAATTCAGCTGAGGAAGAGTAGTCGCCAACCAAAAAGAGACGGTCTGTGTTCCTGGATTTACAGGTGGGGGCGTCAAAATACACCTGGTGGAGTCTGACAGAAGTGGAAATACTTTGGTTCAGTCTCAGTTTTAAACATCCACTAATGGTGAAGTTGAAGTTCAGACTGAAACTTTTCTGCAGCATCTGTACAGACCAACATGAGATGCCCATGGTGGTCAGAGGATGCATCCTTTTTTCCAGACTGTTTGGAGGTGTTTCTGTTTGCTCTTACTGTCCCAAAATCATTTTAACCAATTCAGTCCAGTTTTTTTACAGCCCACATCTTCACATCTTATGTCTTTTTCATCTGGAGTGATTTATTCTAAATTTGAACTTTCAGTTTTCTGCCTTTAATGACCTCACACTCCTCTGTGGGTTTTCCTTTCCATCAGTCAACTCATTTGGTTTCAACAAGTTCTCATCTGTTTGCATCCATCTTCTCTGACTGTGTTTTGGGTGGTAGATTGGGTGGTGACAATGATGATGGTAATGATGTATTGCACTTATACATTGTACTTACTTGAATGGATACATAAACTCCACCTCTATACTCAGGTCGCTGTCTGTCTGGTTCTTACAATGCACCGCCATCCGAAACATCCCAGAGTAACTGCCACAGGTGGAGAAGGCAAAGATGGCGAAGAACTGGAAGAGGAGGAGCAATGGAAGGAAGTAAGTAACTAGAATTTGTAGTCTTCATTTGAAAGCATATTTTAGAATCGAACCTTGAACCTTGAAGGTTTCAACACCAAAGATGGTGTCTGTAAACAGGTTTCTTAAACATGGGTAAACCTGCTAAAAGAAGTTATTCATTCCTGACATTTGCTTTCATGTTACTTTTTCAAAATTACAATCAAACAAAAAGCACTGCCAGTTGTTACTTTAATGTTGACTGGATGGCAGCGACAGAATCCTCTGGGATTCCCATCTTTTAGAATAATCAGGCTGGGCGTGGGTAAACAAGTGTCCTAGGGAGTTCACGTTAGAATACCAACCCAGAACACAGTGAGTCAGGGATATAATATTAATTAATCTATCGACAGACAGTTGATCAGTGACTCGTTTGATAACTATTTTTTTCAGGCCCATAATCTTCCTTTTATACATTTTTCTGTATATTAGTTTTTAATTGTGATATCCTTAACAAAGCTGAATTCAGCCTCATTTGGTGGTTGGCTGTGGCTGTGATGATCACACAGTGAGTAACAGAAAAATGAAACTTCCATTTTTATCCTTAAGGTCTATGAGAGAAAATGTAGATGGTTCTGAAGTTTGTTCAGTGATATAATTATAGCAAGCAGGTAGAATCTATAATTTCCTGGGTGATATAGGTTGATGTCAGGTTTGTACAGCTTTAAAAGCAAACCACATGAGAAAGTCTCTGTCAGGACATGTAGCGTGAACCTGCAGGAACCTGGTCTTACTGAGGCTTTGGTTACAGCTATTTTAAATGCAGTTCTGTTGAAGCAGAGTTGGTGTCATTGTCTGCAGGCTGATGACTCATCATCGCTTCCCTCTGTAGAGTCACAGAGTGGAGCTGCTACAGGAATCAAACCCACAACCTTCACTGTGTTAACCTGCTGTACAGACCACCACCACCACCACCATCATCACTGATCATCAGACTTACAGAGGACACACACACACACAAAAACACAGACACAAACACACACCATGCCAAGCAGTGATGGTCTGACTGTGACCATCTGTTCAGTCTGTTAGAATGCACTTCCCTCTTCATGAGGACTAGCTCTAGACCCGATAGTGTGGGGACATGTGATCTGGTCCTCCGGTTTTAGAGTTTTGGTTTGAATCTGGTTTAGGGACTGGGAGGTGCAGGGTGAAAACCTCTGAGAACATTCTCAGAGTGTTCAGAACATGTTTCCAAAAGTCAAAGAGCACGTCAAATTTTTGAGAACCACCTCAGGCTGCTAATGGGTTTAGAAGAATTTTCAGAACAATTTTAGTATCATTGGGACATTATAAAAGGTTTGTGAGAGCACTGTGTGACTGTAGCTGTGGAGCAGGTGCTGGTTTAATGAACTCACCCATTCTAAGATCTTGATGAAGCCCAGAGGAACCTTCAGGACCCTGAACTGACCTTGGGCCACCAGCTGCAGACACAGAGACACACATCAGTTAATTACTGTGACCTGAAAAGAGGCCAACACTGCTGCCCGTTTAACTGTCATAGAGGTGTGTGTGTGTGCGCGCGTGTGTGTGTGTGTAACCTTTCTCACGGAAGTGATTGTGATTACAGGGACTCATTTTAAACTGAACATCTGTGCTCTCTAGTTCTCTAGTGCTCTCTAGTAACCAGGGGAGAGAGGGAGGTGCATGTTGGCAGTACTCCAGGAACAGTGGCAGTACGACAGTGTAAAAGTACTGCAGTGTAAATAAACTGTCTGCAGTGTGAGCAAGCCTACTGCATTACAAATTATTATTACATTATAAGATGTAATACACAAGTAAAATTATGACATTCAAAAGTCTATTTGAACAAGTATCAGCAAAATAGAGTTACAATATCACCACACAGTTGCTCCTTGTAGTTAGAGTATCACAGTAAAAGTGCTTCTTGTTGTTACTGTGTCACAGTAATAATACTTTCTGTATTTAACCTTGACCTCTCCCATGTTGTAATACTGCTTTGTGACACTAAATGCTACTGAGTCAGCGTGGCATCTAGTCTACCTGCAGTTCTTCAAAGAGAAGCAGCTTCTTCCAGAGCTTGAAGTTACACTGCCACTCCTGACTTGCATCAATGCAAGGTGTTTTTGTGTATTGTGCAGTACAGCTGGAGAATGAATGGAGAGTGAATTGTGAAGAAAGTTGAAGATGCTGAAACAAAACAGGATCAATCAGATTGGACTGGAGCAAGAGGCAGAAAGTCTAGAAGAAGACTTCAGTGTCCAGATGGGTCTGAGAGACTATATGAGAGAGGGCCTTTGAGCAAGGGAAGACTGTTGTTCAATGAAGCCAATACCTTTCAACGGGGGAAAACATTGACAATGACGATGCTGGATGCAACAAGTAAAGTTTCATTAGAGATTAGTCTAGAAGGTAAAATTGTGGGTGGCTCGTCAGTTCTTAGGTTTGAGGAGAAGGCCTCATGCAAAGTAATCGCTGGATGAATGAATTTCTTGAATGAAATCTTGAGAAGCCTTAAATCACAGAGAAGAGGGCATATAGCGAGACCGAGACCAAGATGTGTTAGATGTGCTGGACAGCAATAGTATCAGGGGTTAGGGTGCATCTTATTTCAAGTTAAGGATGGTGTGCAAGAAAGAGCAATGGAAATCCAAAGGTACAAAACTCAAAACAAACGTCATATGGTTAAGTACCAAAGTAGGTAGGCAAGGCAATTTTATTTGTATAGCCCGTTTTTACAAACAGTTTGTCTCAAAGGGCTTTACACAGCATCATGACAACATCCTCTGCTCTTAGACCCTCACATCCACTGAGGAAAAACTCCCAAGAAAACCCTTTAACAGGGAAAAATGGAGAAAGCTCAGGGTGAGCAACAGAGGAGGGATCCCTCACCCAGGACGGGCAGATGTGCAATAGATGTTGTGTACAGACAAGAAGACAATTTACAACATGGAATATGAAGAACATGGAAATGGAGAAGGAGATGAAAAGGAGATTCCCGCATTCTGTGTCAGGTGCAGAATTTGAGTCCTGTAATGATGAAAAACTGACTGTGGTTCGACTCTGTGGCATTTATTGGCAAGGTTGTAAATGTTTCTTTACAACAGACAAAATAAGAGATTAAGGCTAAAAACTATAGTGGTTACTACAGATGAGTTTTTGGGTGTAAATGATTTGACTGTGGTAAGCCTTCATGTTACATCCAGGATGGCTTATCAGAGAGTAGTGCTTTATGATTAATGCTTTTCCTGATAATCGAGCGCTACAACCCCTTTTGCAGGAGGTTAAGCCCTTACTACATTGATTAAATGAGAAAGATGTGATTTGTAACATCATGTGAACCTCAGTATTGGGGGATATAATGCAACATGATGAGGTGGAGGTGGTGGTCAGAGGGGGGTGTACACAGTGGAACTGTCATCAAAAGGCAGATTCTAGTCTTTTCATGCATGAATCATTAAATAACAAAGTAATCATTTTGTCCTAAACATAAAAAAAAGTTTTAAAAAATTATTGTTGTGTGTGTGTGTGTGTGTGTATGAGAGAGAGAGAGAGAGAGAGAGAGAGAGAGAGAGAGCAACCTGTCTCTGTTTAAGTCATGGCACAGACTGTAAGCATTGAATATAGTGTAAAATCTAAAAATTATTTAATATTTATGTTTGAATAAAACTGTTGTAATTGTGAGGAAAACAGACAAAAAGCTTGACTCGGTGTATAGGTCTCACTGGCAGAGTATACCCTTTGGTGCATGGTGTCCACTGGGGTGGACAGATCTATTTTCAGTCAAGAAAAACATTATGAAAATCTGCAAAAAAAAAAAAAAAAAAAAAAAAGTATTCCTAACATCATATTTAGATGATTTTTTTTTTTTACTGATTCTCTGTACATACGGTATAATGTCTTAGCTGTTATTCCTGACCAACTTTGTGCATTTCCTCCTCTGTCCACCATTTTGAATTATACAATACCTCAAAATGACAAAAAGGTAGGATAATTATCATATGGGATTGTAGACAAGAGTTTGGGAGAGCTCCACCTGATGGCTGGGACATGATACTAAAACATAAATAGTTGAAAATGGCTTCCATGAAAGGGCTAGATATGAATCTATAGGTAGAGGATTTAAAGGGGAACTATGCAAGTCTGGTCTCTTCTCTGATGTTTTGCTAACCCTCCTCCTGGCCATGTGCATTTGTTTTCAACGAAGCCAGTGGGAAAGCAATTCATGGAGCGCTGGATAACGTTATATATCACATATGTGTTACAATGTGTTTAGCCTATTTGTGTAGTCTTATCTTCTGTAAACAAGAGATAATGAGTTACGGAGCACGTTTATGTCACAGTGCTGCCAAGACAAGAGCTGGGACACCGCGTCTGAGGTTCTGTTCTTACAAGGTTGGTTTTCAGCCAAGAGATACTAGGTGGAGGGCAGAGAGCCTCCATTCTCTGCATAGTTCCTCTTTAAAGAAGAATTAGAATTAAGGTAACATGGTTTATGGAATCACAAAGGACTGTATGGGCAAACAGTAGAGGAACTAATGAAAATAAAAGGATAAGTGTGTTTAAATAACAGGTGAGGTTCTTGGCTTAATTTTCATATGTTTCACTCAGTTTACAGTACCCTGTTTATTTATGGTCTGATAAATATCAACATATATGTGGAAAATAGCATCCGCATGGTTCCTGTACATGTCATAGATGCATCTGAACTCCAGATGTGAAAGCTTCATTGAGATATTATTACACACTGTGTCTTCTTAGATGATCAGATTTTAAGAAATGATAAATGAGTAAAGATAACCAACAACTTCTCTTCCTTCTTTCTGCTGTTTCACCATCTTCCTCATCATCATCTCCACAGCCCTAAAGTAGGGAAGGGCCACACCCAGGACTGGGGGCCCTGAGACCCCAAGTTAGCTCAACCCAGACTGGATCAGACTGTTAAAGACATGTTAATGTAAAACAGAGAGACAAACCTTGCGTTTGTAATAATAGATATCTATTTTTGATCAGTTTATTCCACATTTTTTGTCAATATTGATTATCGGTTGGTTAGGTAATAAAAATATATTCAGACTCCTTCTGTCCAACCAGCTTCACCCAGCCTTCCTGTCATGTGACCAAACGGCAGGTATTTCGACTGAATTTGAGCAATAAAAATATAATCGACGTATCACCATTGCTCTACCCAAACACTGATATCTTATCTATAAATATCCTATTTCCGTTACTGTGGAGAAGCTCCACCCTGATGAAGGTGGAGCAGAAAAATCCAGAGGAAAAAACAGTGATTCTCTAACGGAACAGAGACTGTTTCTCCGCTGGGCTCCATCTTACAGCCGCTGCTGGTGCTGCTGCTGAGGAGAAGGAGAATGAGGAAGAGGAGGAGGAGGAGGAAGAGTCGGGTTACTGGCGCGTAAAAAAACACCACAGCAAATCAGCATCCTCCTCCTCCTCCTCTGGCTGCCATTTTACAACCACACACACACACACACACACACACACGCACAGAGACATCTGGTCTCGTCACGCGAACAGTGAACATTGGTATTAATGTAGTTATTTCTCCTGCAGACAGTGCGCAGGGCTGAATAGACCCGTTTATCCGCAGTCCGCCACAGAAAACACCCAGACCCCCCCCCCCCCCCCCCCCCCCCCCCCACACACACACACACACACACACACAAACCCGGGTATCTTGAGCGTGAACACGGTCTAATGAGTAAGATGTGACGACGACTGAAACATATGTAGCATCAGATTTCATCAGCTGATCTGTGTGATCTCTGATTTATCTCGGCTGTTATCGTTCTCGCTCCTCGCAGCTCCGCGCTGCGGCCCGACACACACAGATGATGCTGAACCGGGAGAACGCACATAAAACGGCAGGTCGGCGATGCAAACACACCGTCGAGCACAAACACAGGCACACAGATGTGAGAAACCAAGACAGGACATGTGAAATAAGATGTGAACGTTCAGTGTTTGTACCTGGTTTACGACGTCCATCCTGCCGCCTGTCGAGAGGAGAGAGGAGATGGAGGGAGGAGGAGAAGGGGGGAGGCAGTGGGATGACGGGGGGGAGCGGTGGGAGGGTTGTCTCTCTGTGCCCGCGTCATTAATTTTTATTTACTATTTCTTGGTCTCAAAAGCTAGAGTAGCTCACAGGAGCTTTTAATGTGAAACACACAGGGCAGGAAAGGGTTAATGAGCGGCCTCAGCTTCAACATCTGCACATGTATCAGACACACTTCCATCACATCAGATCAGCAACTGGGATATTGGGGGGGGGGTCATTACTGCGTCATCATGGTAGTAGGATGCGTTGACATATAGTGATGACGGTGACTTTTGACTGTGCCACGTGACGCAGGAAGTGGGGTAGAATCTGTCTTTTCATTGCATACAGTATAATACATACAAAATAATACACCAGTTGAAGAGTACGATATAAAGTAAAAATTTACAATGCATCAGCTTGTCAGAAAAAAAGTTAGTTTATCTCCAGATAAACTAACCCACTCACTCAGTGTTCCTCTGCACAGGTAGGCTTCACAGCGCGCTGGATCAATTCACTGTGTGTGTGTGTGTTCCACCAAAACTCACATGATTGTGAGTATCACTTAATTTGACTTCAGGTCCATGAAGTGCACAAACAGAAATGTGTGCTTGAGGTCCATCAACCAGTGCTTCCAGCCGTTACACTTACCATGTTTACTGTTGAACAGGCACGTCTTCCATAGTTACATTTGCATCACATCACATCACATCACATCAAGACATTACAGTTTCACTTTGTTTTACGACCCCCTCCCGGCTCCTCCTCTTCCTTTGTCTCATTCTGCTGTTTTCACAGTCTCTGGGAGAGATGGACGGTGGAGCTGGGAGAGTTACCTAGCCAACAGGGCGTGGCCTCCAGTGGGCATAAAAGACCTGCCTGCCTGGCTGTGCTCTCTCTCAGCAGTGAAGCCTGCATCTACCACCACCACAGCCATTGTCTTTTGTTTGGTTTGCTCAGCACCCAACATCCACCACACACACGTTCACACATCCATACTCTGCAGACACAACTGATTCCCCTCCTTTTTACATATTTCACACACTTAGGAGTATTTTGGTTAATTTTAGTTGAAGGGACTTGGGGCAGGAACAAGAAATAAGACTCAATACTGACATGTTGGCCATTGCGGCTAATGGCATTTTGAGTGATAAGATGATAAAACTTTCATTTTCTTTTTTGTGGGACTTTTCAGTGGACTTTGTGTGGTGGTGGGTCGTTTACCATTTACCATAGCAGAGTCCATTACTACTGCGCTTGTCTTCTTCCCGTATCCAAGTCAAAAGCTGGCGAGAACGTGTATTCAGTGTCATGCGACGTCCACAGAACTGCGCGGGAAATTTGGACCCAGAATTGCAGTACATTATGCGGCACACAGCCTGTTCAAGGCAATGGGGAGATACGTGGGTGGGCTCGTTCTTTTTGATTTTGAATACTTCATCACCCATTAGCATTAAAAAACTTAAAATGCATGTTTAATTTTTCACAAATCCTGCCCCAAGTCCCTTTAAATAAATGGTTATGTTAAGGTCTAGACCTGTGTGTGGCCTCCCTTCCTGTTCTCTGCCTTGAGCCAGGCAGTAACAAAAAAACAGGAAGAAATTCAAACCACCACCATGCACTTTCATGTCTCTGCCATGTATCAGGAGATATGGTCACAGTCTTCTCTTCCTGATTTCCAGCACTGAGATGTTTCTACAGGTTTTTATGATATTACTACCAAATATTTAAATTGACCTTTGACCTTTGGGGTGGAAACCCTATTGACATGATACTTGACCTTGTAGTTTTGAATTATATCAAGTTGTGAGTTTTGTCCAAAAACGTATTTTGTGAGGTCACTTTGACCTTTTTGAACAAAAACTTATCAATTAAGACTAAGTGAGGTGCATTTTATTTCAATACATTTTTGACTTACTATTACATTTTCATAACCTGTTATGAAGACAATAAGACAATGTGTACAACATTTTCATTTTTCTAACTTGCACTTTGCAAGACTATTGATCACTTTTATCCCACTGAACAATTTTTTTTGCCCATTTTGATTGTGTTTTTATTTATAATTTTATATTTAATATTATATTATATTTATATGTATGAATCTATATCTTTGTATTTTCATTCAGGAGATAGGCCACACATCATTTCATGGTTTCTTAATATCATGCCATGAAAGCTTGTTCTATTCATCTTTATATATTATTTTTTGCGACCATTTATACTATATTAATGCATGAGATGTTCAGTAATTGTACAATAAATGATGCACTGTAATAATCTTTCTTTCATAATCAATGGCAACTGTTTGTAGATCACTAGGATCATAATCATTTTCGATGTTCTTCTTTACCCAACTGACCCTCAGCCATCCCATTGTGTTTTTATACTGTATTAAACTATGAAATGAAACATGAAACATATTATTTTCATTGCTATAAGCCTGTTTTGAAGGAACATGAAGGAGGCCAGACAGCAGCTTGCAGTTGGTCTTTATTTGAGGTAAATATGGGTCCAGACAGAGCCAGTTCTCAGCTGAACGTGTTCTCAACATCTGAGGAAGATTCATGGGGAAATCCAGGCATGAAATCCAGGCATGAAATCCAAAAGCCCTTAACTGCTGGAAAACTGTCCAAACGGTTGGAAAGGAAAAACAAAAAGTCTGATGAAGACACAAAATTTCAGATGAGACAGAAACACAGCGGACTGTCAGCTGTCGGTAATCAAACAAATCAACAGGAACAACACAGTCCTCTGTCAGAATGAATAAAAATATCAAACATAAAAAAAGAAAACACACTTCACAATCAACCAGTTTCTCCTGTCAAATAGAAAACAACAGAATCCAAAAAAAGGCTTTTCAGTTCATCGTCTGACTGTAGACAACTTAGTTTATGAGAATAAAAATACACCTTCATGAAATATGAGAAATATATTCAACAGGCAACATATATTTCAACAGTATTAAAAGAAATCAGCAACTGAATCTGAACACGGTTCACTCATTTCTGCTCTTAACTCACTACAAACAATGAATGGAGACAATTCACAGATGAAGGTCATATCAGAGAGGTGGTGTGGTTACACAGTGTAAGAAAAATATCCATTAACTGCAATAAAACATGAGCCACAGTGAGGATGTTAGTGAAGATGGTGGTGATATCAAACTAAATAAATTATATCTGTGTATTATTTGAAGTAAATTAACAGCAGGAATGAATTAACTTTTTCACACAAATCTAGTTCTGAAATTGAATGAATAATAACACTAATACTATACGAACTTACAGCAATGACACGTTTAAAAACATCATCTAAATTCCCTCTTTGAAAATTGCAATTATCAATTATAGTTTTGCAATTTTTAAAGTACAATTTATGGTGAATATGAAGGTCAGTATGTACATGGGTTAGGTACCAAATATTCAAAAACATTGTTCATCAAACCTGTAAGACCAAACTGACACATGGCAAAAGAGCATTGTGGGTATATTGTGACCCCATGTAGCTCAGAAAGCCCCCACACCTGAAGGGACACAGACTGTCTAGTTTTGGTTTTTTGTCTCTTAGTAGTTGTCTCATTGACTTTCCAGCAACCACTTCGGACAGGGGCCTTCAGGGGCCTGTGACATCTCATGCCCCCAGGCCTGTGTCCAGTCAGCTCTGTTCACATATCCATCTGCTCGGTGGTGTCAAACAGTCAGTGTCACCATGACAATGTGTATTGTCTTTCCATTCTTTGTTTCTTCTTTTCCTCTTTCCTGACCTATTTTGTCTTTTTAAACCCTTCTCACTCTTCACCTGTATTCGTTTTGCAGTTCTCTTTTCATCTCCATTTGTTCCTTCCATTTCATTTGTCCTTTCTTTTTTGTCTTCCTCCACTCTTCCTCTTCTTCCAAACTCTTTCCTTAAATCTGTATCCTTGTTCTCTTTCTTTTCCACCTTTTTTCTTTGTCAGCAGTTTTTTACCCTTCATCTCCTGAAATCTTTGTCTCAGCTTAATTGACTTTTAACCAAAACCCTTTAAATTTACCTTTGATTAAGCCCCACCCCTCTGTCTTGTCTCCTGATTCTTCATGTCCCATCAATCAAACCCAGACAGGTTCATACATTGTTGATGCCCTGTCCGTCTCAGTCCCTCTCTCTTATCCATATTAGTCCAGAGTGTTAGAATGATGTCACACAGGTCATCTCGTCGGCAAGTTCGTCCTCATCACGGCCTGTCCTGATTGGCTCCTCGTCACTGTAAAGCGCAGCAGGGTCGGCTGCGGCGTTGCCAAGGAAACCATGACTCCCTGAGCCAAGCAGGTCGCTGGCGGCCAATTCCATCTCATCCACTGTCATGTGACACGCGTCGGCGATTTCTCGCTTCGCAAACGCCACAAACTTTGGATCCCGAGCATAAAGACCGAGACCCTCAGAGATCAGAACCTGCAGAGAGAAGAAAAATCAGTGACTGTCATCTGTTGTTGCCACTGATCAGTAATCACTTGATGCATCCTCACCGCTTCCACCAGACTGTCAGCTGATCCTCGTTTCTCAGTGAACTGAGCCCCGAGCTGAGAGGGAACCCTGAGCGTGGTGTAGGCTCTGTATGGCGGCGGTACTGAGGGAGAAAACCGGAAAGGAACCATTCTTTGACGTTCTGATCTCAGTCTCATAAAAACAAATCAGTGTTTCACTTGGGTTACTTATCCTTCCTACCTGATGTTCCCACAGGGCCACCATACCAGGCTGGTCTGGGTGCTGCACCTGTGACATTGACACCTAATGGATGAGCGACAACAGTGTGAATCAACACTCTGATGGTACACAGCACAAACACTTGAGTTATGATAGACATTGGTCACATGTGATCACATGACCAGTCTGCAGAAACCAGACAGAAAACCACGCTGGCTGTAAACTAATGAGACATTCACGGTGACATGTGACTGACTCTACAAGTCAGAGTGTTGTTACACCTTAACCATGGTTACTCTCATGATTACACTGAAAGACAGTGGCAATCTCTTCCAGGGGTTTCTTCAATCCAACAGGTGGAAGGATTCATTGCCCAACAACACTAACAAAAACTACACTGACAGAGAGCCTGACAATTACATGATTAAATGTAAGTACTGGGTTTAAGATCAGTGCAGCACATAACAGTACAACTGTTACATGTCATGTTTGCTAGGCAACAGCTGATGCCCCTCAGTGTAAATCCTCCATCCAGGTCTCCGCTTTTCAGTTCAGCTGAAGTGCATGTCCATAGACCCTGAGCTGGAACACCAGGATTTGTATAGGGAGTGTGTGAACAAATTGTTAGCACATTGTTACAGGGTCTACTCTCCTCACCTCTTCCTTCTCCTCCCTTCTTCCCCTCACCCCCATGTCCTCTTCCTCCCCAGGGTGGACTGCCTTCCTCCTCCACCAGGATGAGGGGAGCATAGAGGAGGCGTCCGCGGCGAGGACATGGGTTCGCCCAGGAAGCAGAGGAGGCTGCAGAGGAGCGACCAGAGGAGTGACGAGACTCATAATTGTTGTACGTCTGAGAAAGAGGACAGAAGGGGAGGAGGGGGAAGTCAGAATCTCCAGAAGAAGAGTGTTCCTTTGTGCTGTGTGTGTGTGTGTGTGCATGTGCGTGTCACCTGTGTGTGTGCACGGCGTGGTGGAGAGGTGGGGTGGTACGTCCCGGGGATGGGCAGGTCATCACTGCTCCCTTGTCTCCTCAGACACTGGATATTAAACGAGGGTTTCCGACCTGGCGAATGACAGCAAAACATATGCACTGCATCACTCTCCTGTCACCACTGAGGTGTGTCTGGTGTGTTTGACTTAGATCAGATCAAAATTCAGCAACAGGAAACTTAGTCGGTGAAGAAATAAATTTAATGTCCTGTCTTGAGTTCAGTCTGTTTGTAAATATACAACAGAGCAACTGGTAGTTTGGAACAAGCACAAGCTAAGCTACAAGCAGCAGACATGGCAGCAAAAGCAATAGCTGGATACAACGCATACAAACAAATGTCTCAGAAAACACCTGCAAATAAACCACATAGAGAGCTATGTGTGCAAAACATATAAGATCTTCAGGAGGCTGCTGCCCCATTTGAAAAACAGATATGGAAAGAAAAAGGAGCCATGAAAGATTCTACAGGGCTCTGGAGGAATCATGAAGGCAAGATAGTAGCTCCGGCTGGACTACTAAATCTACTATGCCAAGAAGCACACAGTCGAAGGCACTGTGCCAGTTCAACATTGGTGGCATCCCCACCTGAAAGACATCACTAAATATTTCATGCAATCATGTGAGATATGTACTCTGTTCAACCCAAAAGTCTCACTCAAGGCGAGATTAGGCAGCTTCCCAGTGCCTGATGCTCCATGGAAAGAAATAGTAATTGACTTTACTGACATGGGAGCAGATCATAGAATGGAGGGTAAAAGATATCTTCTGGTCTGTGTAGATTCATTTTCTAGGTGGGTGGAAGCCACACCCACTAAGACTGAAAAAGGGAAAGAAGTTGTCAAACGGCTAACAAGAGAGATCATACCCAGATTTGGAGTACCAGAAATAATAATCTGATAATCTGATAACGGTTCCCACTTGTCTAATGAAGAACTCAGGGAAGTAGAAAAAATGTTTGGGATCAGACATAAGTTTGGTGCAGTTTATCACCCGGCCTCACAAGAGCTGGTAGAATGAGCAAATAGAACCATCAAAGAAGGCCTGGCAAAAGTCTGTGCAGACACAAAGCTAACCTGGATTGAAGCACTGCCCATTGTACCATTTAACCTAAGATTTACCTCAAACGCCACCTTGAACGTTAGCCCACATGAAATCCTGACAGGAAGGAAAATGCCCTGTCCGTTCACTACTGCACCAACAGATTCACCACCTGTTATATTGCAGCATAAGGACTTATTTGAATACATGAAACAGTTGAACAACACGGTGATGAGTATCTCTCAACAGGTAACAGAGATACTCACCAAGGAGCAGGGCCAGGATACTTCACCTGTTGAAGTAGGAGACTGGGTCTTAAGGAAAGTCAACAAACTCAACTGGTCTGTCCCTTGGTGGAAAGGGCCATACAAAGTAGCAGAGGCTACATCCCATTGTGTAAAGGTATGGCTGACAGACGACAGACTGAGTAACTGGATACATAAGACCCACTGTACTCTCACCCAGGATCCTAACAAAAGAAGACTGACTGAGGTTCGAACTGACCTAAAAACTTTATCCACTGACAATGACTCCATCGTACCCTCAGAGACTAAAACAGACCTTGACCAGACGCCTGACGATGCAGCTGACGACAACAATTTTACCACAGATACTAAGTCTTAGGACCAGGGTCATGATAGCAATCCTAACCATAATGACCCTGCTCGCTGTCGTGCCTCTTATGGGAAGAGAGGCCCACCGTGCACCCTCTCCTCAGACAGCTAAGCATCGATTGGCGACCCCTGAAATGGCGATATGCTCGGTCGTGGATTGTAGAGCATACGAGTTCTATCACAGATGAGTAAAAGTTATGTGTGTATCGCTCCGTACCAGAAATATCCCTACCGTCCAAAATGTCCCTGGGAACACGTACTAGTAAACACTGGATCCGATGATTGGGGTTATCAACTTAAAAACACATTGAAGTCCAGATTAATGTTAATTAAAGGCGTACCAAAATACCCTTCTAAAAAGGAGTCCTGTAACCCGTTCATTCTTACGCTAAAAACCACCCAACCATCGGATGCCAGCCACTACGTTATCGGCACTGAGGATCCTATGACGGATCCCCTAGGTTTCGTAGTGATCAAAGTTAGCTCGTGACCCTCTTCTCCGGCGACTGGTAACAACAAATTGACCCCCTCCGCTACCGCAGCAAAAATAGTCTCTGACCTAACTATTAAGGAAACCCTAGTCATAGAGACAGGTTTTACACAAGAAAATTATTGGTTGGGTTGGAAAACGCGGCCAAAGTAACTAGCAAAGAAGACTGTGTAGTGTGTTCTGCCTCCAGACCAGCCCTTTTAACTGTACCATCTCCGTTCTCTTACAATGAAACCTACTGCATGATGCATCTGCATATGACTGAAAATCCTGAGGAAGCGTGTAGATACTTGGAGACCCCCTACCCGTTATCCTCACCTGAAGTGTTGCCCCCAATCTTCACACCGGTCAAGAATGAACATACGTGTATAACTAGAACTGATACTTCTGGATCCAGCATAGGTGACATTCCAGACGACTGGTGTACAAATACTATCGACGTTACTACTTGGACAAATGTCACAAAACTCACCTATGCTCGATCGGATGTTTACTGGTATTGTGGTGGAAAACGATTGAGGAATACACTGCCTAATAACTGGTCTGGGATGTGCACTGCCTGGCATCATAACTCACAAACATCTCCCCACTCAGAGGGCTGCATTTGATTTATACCAACATTCACCAACTTACATAGATGCAACTGGGGTTCCCAGAGGTGTACCTGATGAATACAAGTTAGTGAACCAAGTTGCAGCCGGATTTGAATCATCCCTGTTTTGGTGGGTGACTATCAACAAAAATGTGGATAGAATTAATTATGTCCACTTTAATATCCAGAGACTTTACAACATGACTAGAGATGCCGTAGTCAGCCTCCATGGACAATTATCTGCTACCACACTGATGACTTATCAAAATAGACTGGCCGTAGATTTTTTGCTTGCTAAGAGAGGTGGTGTATGCTCTATGTTTGGCCAAGACTGTTGCATGTTCATTCCTAATAATACTGCTCCAGATGGCTGTATAACCCGAGCCCTCTCCGGCCTTAAGACCCTGTCGGAAGAATTAGCTGAAAACTCAGGGACAGACAATCCATTGCCTGGTTGGTTAGACAATGTCTTTGGTAAGTGGAAGACCTTGATCACCTCTGTACTTCTCTCCTTAGTGGCAGCAGTGACGATGTTAACCCTATGTGGTTGTTGCTGCATACCATGCATCAGGCACCTCTGTCTAAAATGTATTACTACAGCCATCAATGATAAGTTTGCTGCATCACCTTCTTATCAGCTAGTTCAGCATACTGGAGAGACCATTCCCCGGGTCTCCCTCTCTGAGCCCGGAGAGGACGAGACTGAAGTGGATCCCAAAACGGAGGATGAAGAAAACCCTTGTTTGTACATTTGAATCATTACATGCACACAACAGCTGCTAAGGTCTAATACATTTCTACATATAGTTCTCGCATTCACATAGAGGCGTGATACTTATAGTATTCTCTTTTTGGTTACTAAATGGTTACTGAATGGAAGTTACTAGATGGTTTATAAATGACTGTTTAATCAGTGTTTTAGAGAATGTTTTATTGTCCAATCAAATGAATGTTTAGAGATTTCCACCTGCTTGTGCAAAGAAGAATTGCTTGCTGCTGATAAATGCAATGAAGAACAGCTTACACATAGTCGCTCACATATAGGATGCTACATGCAGTGAAGAAACTGCTTCTGATCAATGATTTAGGGATGCTGTTGATTATTGATGTGATAGTTTTGAGACCTCATGTCGCATTGTGTTGCATCTTAAGGTGTTGTGGTCACCTGCAGTTTTGGGGCCTGTTGGGATGGTCACCACTGGAAGATGTGATACAATACAGAGATAGAGGACCTACCTCATTTGATTGACATGATAAATTAATGTCAAAAGCGGGAATCTTACGAATAAGTTATGATTTGACACTATATGCACAGTTAAATAATGTTACGATTAACTGTGATTTGACATCATGTATGCACTGTTCTGTTACAAATAGATGATCTGACACTGTGTGCTCTGTCCTGTGCTCAAATTCACATAACTTGATGAGTGTCCCTACGACACCAGATAGCGGTGACTCTCACCTGATAAGCGAGTACAGGATGTAACAGTAGCAGTGTCTTCTCTCTCTGTCAGCTAGGTCTGTTGCAATAGATACACGGCTGACTCACAGCAGATTCACACACATACTTAACACATATTCTGCGCACACATCATAAACCAAGAGTGGACAGCATCATCTGACTCATCACATTCTATCACAAACTCCAACCTCTGCATTGGGCAGGACCAGCCCAAGAAGATCACTGTGAATTATAAACGTGAACTGTTTTCTCAAATCTGTGTTCATTTTGGCTGAGATCCTGAGTGAGCTCTGTCACTACGCACCCAGCGCTGCTGTACTTTACCTGTGACCTGAATAAATTCTTCGTCTGTGAACTGAAGACTTCTCCGGTTTGCTCTTGGGCTTCCAATGAATGAACTGACTCTAACAACAGAATAATTTTTCTCACCTGTAGGCGTGGCAGGAAGCAGCCGTCTGCGGGTTGTCCTCCTGCCATCATTGTAACCGTTACTATAGCTGCTGTTGTTGTAGGGGGCGTGGCCATCATAGTGGTCTCTGTACAGAGGAGGCTCATCAGGGTAATGTCTGAAAAAAACAGCAGGTTTTAACACACACACACCCAAACACAGTGTTGCCAGTGAACCTATATGTCTGTCTGTCTGTCTGTCTACATGTCTGTCAGTGGACCTGTCTCTGGAGGTGATGCTGTCATTGTCCTCCTCTCTGCTGTAGTAACCCTGCTCTCCATATGCCTCCATGTCCCCGTTCCTCCAGTATCTGTCCCTCGAGTCCCTCCTGCAGAGCAAGCAGAGAGTGATTGGCTGAAGTACCTGTCATTCAATACAAACCAGAATACAGACAGACTCCTGTTAAAGCCTCTCATAATGGTTGTCTGTAGGCCTACCTTCCATGACGTTTGTAGTAGGATGGTCTCTTGTGGGCGTGGTCCAGCAGGCCATTCTTCACTGGTGGGTGGTGGTGATGATGATAATTGACAGATGATCTCATGTTGTCTCCACGGTAAATATGTTCGTTGTTTTCGTTGCCATTTGGAATCTTGGTAAGAGAACCGACCCGGTGGATCAGACCTCCATTGGACACTCCTCCATCACTGACAATGCCACCAGGACCTGTAGACAGACAGGATGGTGGTGTGTTATGGTCAACATGTCAGTTACATTATGTAAGTGTGTGTTGTTGTTGTTGTTTACCAGTGGGTGTGGTCAGGATGGAGCCTCGTCTATCTTTCTCTGGACCAAAACCATTTTCACCCTGCAGATACACACAGTCAGAAGCTGTGACTTTTGTCTTCTGATATCAGTACTCCAGTATTTCCAGTGTGTGTATGAGAAGACCTTATATGCAGTGTTTTCCTCGAGCTCCTCGTCCTCCATCATGGCCTCCTCCTCCTCTTCCAAGTCCTCATTCAGAGCTAGACGCATCTCTGGGCCCAGATCCTGCAGAGTCTTCAGACCGGCTTTACACAGCTACAAACATACACATGAACACTAACATTTACGGCTACACTGAGAGCTTCTTAGACTGTCTGTGGTGACAGTAAGATAGACTTGCATGTTACCTGGTCTCCTGTGATCCCAAATATCAATAATCTAAATATTCATAATCCAGACACACAGGCCACATACACAGAGGATCTGTTTCCTGGCTCTGACATCACAGACAAGACTCTCATCAATCAAATAAAACTCATGTGTGACCTGGACAGCAGATGGGTTGGCAGAATCGGACTCTCCGGGCAGAGTTCCCTTCTCTTTCCTCTTCCTGAACTTCCTGAAATAATCCTGGATCAGGAAAGTGGCATAGAACTTCCCAACTGTCACTTCCTCCTCTACAGCAGGAAACAGGAGAGGTGAGTGTTTGCTGTTCACAGGAGCATCACCATCACCGTTGTTACTATCAGTACTATTAACACTGTCACTATTATTACTACTGTCACTACTATCAGTTGTAGTTTCTGCTGTATCAACATTTGCAGTAGTATTTGCAGCAGTGTTAGTGATACTTGTAGGGACTATTAGTAGTATTTGCAATAGTGCTTTCAGTAGTATTGGTACTACATGAAGTAACAGTACCTCTAATTAGTATAACTCATAGTGGTATCATAGTACTTGTAATACTACTTGTTGTAGTATTACTTGCAGTAGTATCAGTATAATTTGTTGTAATAGTACTTGCAGCAGTATTAGTACCTTCATGTGGTGGTATGACCTCATCCAGTAGTTTTGGTTTCATTCTTTTCCAGATCTTCTTGATGATGACCCTCAGTTCTTCGTTCTCCTGGTCAGGGTTACCTAGCAGCAGCACACAGTGGGAGGGGTTAGATTTGATTTATGACCAAAGACTGTGACTGACTTGCCTGACACAAACAGACCTGTAGTTGGTTACCATGGTTACATGTGGTGAGGATGTTGTTATAGTGTCAATATTTTAATCAACATACAACTGTCTTGACCTCTACTGTAGATACAGTAGAACACAGTGGTTAATCAGAGATGGATCAGCTGACAAGACCTAGACTGTTTCCAGTGTGTGTTGAGGGTCATGTGTTTAAAAGTACTCTCACCTTCAGTCTTGATCTTGAGGGCGGTGCGAACCAGGGCAAAGAGCGTGGCGTTAAATGTCACCATCCCATCAGCGTTGAGAGGCATGTTCATCGCTACCAAACGCTGACAGGGAGAAGATCAGTTTAACATTAATAAAGCAGAAGCTGCAACATCAGCACAAGCCAGCGCTGCCCAGTATCTATGTCACTATTGCCAGATCGCTCGGCAACAAGGTGGATGAACTGGAGACGATCATCGCGGCACAAAAGTTGGTTTTGGATTGCTCCCTGATGACTATAACCGAGACCTGGCTCCACCATGGGATCCCGGATGTGTACCGGGCAGACAGGAACAGAGACTCTGCTAAGAGCAGAGGAGGAGGACTGTAATATACTGTATATACTGTAACTGTAATATACTCCAATAACCAGTGGTGCACCAAAGCAAATACCAATGACACACACTGCTCACCAGATCTGGAGTATATTACGGTGAGATGCCAGCCCTTTTTCAGTTGTGATTGTTTTGGCTGTACATCCCACCAATTTTATTTATTTATGTATAGCCCATTTTTACAAGAAGTTTGTCTCAAAGGGCTTTACATAGCATCATAACAACATCCTCTGCCCTTAGACCATCTACTGAGGAAAAACTCCCAAGAAACAACAGGAGAAACCTCAGGGTGAGAGGAGAAACAGAGGGATCCCTCACCCAGGATGGGCAGACATGACATAGATGTTGTATACAGATGGACAGAAGAAGACAGTTTACAACATGGTATATGGGAAAAAATGGAAATGGAATTGGTCAGTTTACACATTGAATCATGTCTACAGCAACATCAAGGAAGGATATTAAGTCTCCACACTCCCCATTTAGGCCTGTCTGATCACCTTTCCCTTTTTCCCGCTCCAGCATATAAGACCTCTCATTCACAACCCAGTGTGAGAATGATTAAGACATGGCCTGAGGGAGCTACCAGCCAGCTCCAAGACTAGTTTGAGGGCACACACTGGGATTTATTTGCTCAGAAGGACATTACTAACTACATATCCACTGTCTTATTTTACATTAAGAACTGTATTGACTGTGTCACTGAAACAAACACATCAGGTGCTACCTAACAACAAACTGTAAATATGAATACGAATACGAATACGAATTACTTTATTAATCCCCAAAGGGAAATTTATTTGTCTGTCAGTTCATCAACCATTTGCAGAAAATGAAGAAGCCTGATGGCTGAAGGTACAAAGGATCTTCTGTATTTCTCTGTCCTGCAGTGAAGAGAGAGGAGCCGTCCACCACCGCTCTTTTCTTGGTCCATCATGGTGTTATGAAGAGGATGATCTGAGTTGTTCAGAATGGCCTCCACCAGCGTGTGTCTCTCCACCACATCCTCAGTGAGTCCATCAGGGAGACATGACTGAAGTCAAGTGCCTCAGGATGTTTAGTCCGTATCCTAGCAACGACTTCATGGAGAACTTCACATGGATCTTCAGCAGTAGCCATTGGTGGGATGTACACAAGTATTGTTTTGATTTGAAAAATGTCTGCTTCCTGAGTCTTCACCCATATCTCCAGCTCCTCATCACTCTTGTTGAGCAGAGAGTTGATATTTTGCATGATGACTGACGGCAGAAAGGACTCACAGTACATCTCCACCTCCAAGCCTTCAACATCTGCACCACCAGCACAGCAACCACGAAAGCAGCTCCTCATCTAGCTGGAACAGGGTGGCATCCTCCAGACTTGCTCCATTTTCAATGACAGAAGCTCCTCTCCTGAAGAATCTCCTCTCCCCACAGAAGTATCAGACCAAGTAAATGACCAGGGAAGTCAAACATCTGCTGCAGGAATGCAATGCAGCCTTCAGGTCTGGTGACAAGGACCTATACAGTACTGCCAGGTCCAACCTGAAGAGAGCCATCAAGGCAGCTGAGTGAGACTACAGGCTAAGAATAGAGGGACATTTCAGTGAGGGGGACCCATGGAAGGCATGGCAAGTCTGCAGCACCTCATTAACTACAAAAACAACAGCAAAGTTTCCCCAGCCACCAGCAGTGACTACCTAGCAGAGTAACAGATTTGAGGGTACTGATACAACCACAGAGCACCTGCTGCCCCCGGCCTCCAACAGCCTGGCTCTTACTGTCAGCACAGAAGATGTCAGGAGGGTGCTTCAAGGTGTTAACCCAGGAAAGCTCTTGGCCATGACGGCATACCAGGTAGGGTACTTACAGACTGTGCCGACCAGGTGGCACAGGCATTCAGCACAAACTTTAAGCTCTTTCTGTCGACATGTACTGTACCCAACTTCTTTAAATCTGCTACCATAGCTCCTGTCCCAAAGAAAACATCCATCAGCAGCCTAAATGACTTCACACCAGTAGCTCTCACCCCCACTGTGATGAAGTGCTTTGAGAGGCTGGTTCTGAAGCGTATCAAGGCTGTGCTGCCACCCACCCTGGACCAGCACCAGTTCGCCTATAGAGCAAAGAGGTCAACAGAGGACACCATAAACACAGCCCTGCACACTGCACTTGACTGACTGATTGATTGATTGATTGATTGATTGATTGATTGATTGATTATTGATCTTAAAACAGTTACTGGGTTAGAGACGTAGAGGACCTAGAGTGGAACCCTGTGGGACACCAGGACTAATGTGTGCGTGTTCGAGAGCAGCATGTTGTACCTTACAGGCCACTCTGTGAGGACAGAGCTTCCCAAAGCCCAGGGGAGGCTGGATCCTCCTGAGCAGAGCCACAACATCCAGGTGTTTGATGCGACCCCTAAGCAAAGAGAAGACCATAAAATATAAGAACACAAAATATCACCACCTCATTCTGCACTTTCCACCTGCTCCCAGTGAGTGTGTGTGTTTCATACTTGGCCTCTGGGTCGTATTCAGACCAGATCCTCTTAAACTCGTCCAGATGATGTGGTCCCAGAATTGACCAATCACGTGTCAGATAGTCAAAGTTGTCCATGATGACAGCAACAAACAGGTTGATAATCTAAAGCATGGAAATACAGTCAGAAACAGAGTGTATTAACCTGTGTGTGTGTGTGTGTGTGTGTGTGAGACCTTGTGTGTGTGTGTGTGTGTGTGTGTGAGTCCTGACCAGGAAAGCACACAACATGAAGAAGCTGATGAAGTAGACGATGGCAAAGTTGCTGCCACAGCTGAACTCTTCTCCTGGTTCATAGTCTGACTCAGGGTCACAGCGTTTACCTGGCAGACTGGCCAGCATGATCTCCTGCCACGCCTCACCTGTAGCACACCTGTACCCATGCACACACAAAAGAGGTTAGCCAAAACCTTCCTGCTGCCTGTGAGACAACAAACAGAGCTACAGGGATTCAACACAGGAGGGGGAGGGGGAGGAGGACGAGGAGGAGAAAGGTCTGACCTAAAGAGGAGGAGAACAGCCTGAGGAAAAGTCTGGAAGTTGTTGTTCCTGTTGATCTGAGTGTGATCCTGCATCGCTATCTTCCCAAACGTCTGCAGGACAGAGAGACAGTGATGTCAGAGCAGGTGAGAGGCTCAGAACCACTCTGTCTGGGTCAAACAAGTGTGCGTCAGGAGTGTGTGTGAGCTCACCTGCATGCCAATGACGGCGTAGATGAAGAAGATCATGGCAATGAGCAGAGCGACGTATGGCAGAGCCTGAACAGACAGAAACTCAGAACTCAGACTCTTCCCAAGCCTCCCAATTAGCCCCGCCCATTACATTTAGCCACACACCATCAACTATAGCCACTCCCTCTGACCTGTAGCGATTTGATGAATGTCCATAGCAGGGTGCGGATCCCCTCCCCTTTACTCAGCAACTTGACCAATCGCATCACTCGAAATAGGCGGAAGAAGGTGATGGACACCCGAGAGCTGTCCTCTCCACTCTGGCACCAACAAGGAGACATCATCATCATTCGTGTGTGAGTGTGTGTGTTGGGGGGCACATTTTATGCACGTTATGATGTTAATTGGTTGTAATACCGTAGGCTAGTGCTGATGCTGGTAGCTTTTGAATGAAATAGCGAAGGTTTATTCATTTGTTGATCCATAATTAAAATAAATTAAATAATAATAATAATAATAAATTAAAAATAAAAGCTGACAAGTAAAAACGTGAATACAGGTTGGACCTCACACTTCAGTGATATTACATAGTCTACCTTCGAAATTTGCTCCACTCTCTCTCACCTGACTTCTTTCTACTGCCTTGTAAAAGATTTCATGCCGCCATGCACAGCTTCCACTTTAGATATGCTCATTATTCTTATTTGTGATGTTTAACCAATCAGATAGTGCTATGGGCAGGACATTGTGCCCGTGCACCATGCTGGAGAACATTAAGCCCTGTGAGTAAGATGTGATGACTCACACTGAACTCAGTGACCACAATGTCGACCACACTCCCGACCACGATCAGAGCATCAAAGGAGTTCCAAGCGTCGATAAAGTAATGCTGCAGGACAGACAGAGTGTGGACAGGTTCATCTTACATGACTTCATCTGCTGCTGATTTTCACATCCATGTTTTTAATGTCACGATGTGTCACGTGAAGGGTATGTTTGTTTTACTCACCCTGAGTCTGAGAGCAAGCAGCTTCAGCAGCATCTCCACAGTGAAGAGTCCAGTAAACACCATGTTGAGGATGTCCATGATGTAGCTGAAGGTTTTAGACTGTTCATAGTGCTGCAGAAGACACACACACAGTAAAACATACAGCAGGGGTGTCAACATGAGTGTGTGACTGAGGGAGGGCAGATACTGACCTGAACAGCCAGAGTGACGGTGTTGAGCAGGATCAGGACGAACATAACATACTCGAAGCCCGTGGAGTTGATGATGGACCAGAATTTGTACTGAACTGGATTCTTGGGGATGTAAAGTTTCAGAGGCTGAGCCTTAAGAGCGTACTCCACACACTGACGCTGCAACACACACACACACATACAAGTGGGTATTAGGGGATAAGAATGTGTTTCATCAGGAGACAGTAACAGAGAGAGAGACACACACACAGGGACATGGAGAGGCGGACAGGTGAGTTTACCTGGTTCTTGTCGAGCTCACAGTTCTTGTACTCCTGCTCTCCCTGCTCTCTGAAGGTGATGATGACAAAACCCACAAAGATGTTCATCATGAAGAAGGCGATGATGATGATGTAAACGATGAAGAAGATGGAGATCTCCACCCGGTAGTTATAGATGGGACCAGAGTTCTCCTTGTTAGCATCGATGGCTTTGTACAGCAGTCTAGAGGGGGAGGAGTGGGTTTGTTAATACCTGAACACCGGATCCCTGCACACTCTGATCATAATCGTTAATAAAGTTTTTTTGAATACTGACGCTGGCCAACCCTCGAAGGTGGACACGGTGAAGAGTGCCATCATCCCCATCAACACATTATCGAAGTTGAAGTCACTGTTTTGCCACAAACGCTCCCGGACCATCGGGTGGTTCACGTCCCCGTCTTTGTAAACCACAAACGTCCCTCTGCATATGCACGCACGCACGCACACACAGGCACACACACACACACATGCACACAGTGTTACATGTTGGGACTTTACAGAGATGTGTGTGTATTATTATTACGGTGATGAAGATGATTATTATTAGTGGGCAGGCAAGTTTGTTTGTACAGTTTGTTTCAAAGGGCTTTACACAGCATCATGACAACATCCTCTGCCCTTAGACCCTCACATCCACTGAGGAAAAACTCCCAAGAAAACCCTTTAACAGGGAAAAATGGAGAAAGCTCAGGGTGAGCAACAGAGGAGGGATCCCTCACCCAGGACGGGCAGACGTGCAATAGATGTTGTATACAGACAAGAGAACAGTTTACAACATGGAATATGGGAAAACATGGAAATGGTCAACAAGAGCTGATGAAGGCAGCTTCTGTTCTGGCAGGAAAGGCATGAAGACCAGGCCAGCTTAATGGGAGTACTGGATGGCAGACTGTGGTAGTGGTAATAATAAATGCAGTACTGGCAACACTAACTCACTTGCACTGTTCAGGAGTGTGTTTGGCTTCATCTGTGCAGCGATAGAATTTACCCTGAAATACAAAACACACACCTGAGTGAGAACAGGTAAACAAGTGACTCATCAAACCAGTTGAATCACAAATAGTCAATTTTTTTTGTGTTAATGACATCACTGTCCAACAGAGGTGTCACCATCATCACCAACAGCCTCACCTTGAAGAGCTGGACTCCAATGCAGGCAAACATGAACTGTAGCAGAGTGGTGACGATCATGATGTTTCCAATGGTGCGGATGGCCACAAACACACACTGCACCACATGCTGCACACATAATGTCAAAATGACAGTATGTCAGACAACATCACGTCTGCTCAGAGCTGAACATGACAGAGAGAAGCAGCATAGTTGCAAACTGTACTGAAAATGCTGGTCAATGATCAAAACATGACACGGATGCTGATTAGTCTTCTGTGGCTGCTGTATTTGGAGTTAATCCGAGACAGCGTGTCATCTGATGAAGAGGTCTGACTGAACAGCATCACATCACTCTCCCCTGATCACACTTGCAAGGCTGCAAGTTGTAGTCTGCTGTCATTCCTGAAGTGACAACCACCACAGGAAATCGAAAATGACCGTCTTCCCCTCCGGCCATCATTCCAATGGCAACTTGGGGCAGAATCATGAAAGTCTCTGTCTAATTCATTTGATTTTAGCTTCAAATCATAACAAACACCATCTCAAGGTTCTCAGTGAGGAGCTGATAATATCATGGAGAGAAAGTGAACAGTCAGTGAGCATTGACCTTGAGTCCTTTGGCTCTGTTGATGGCTCGAAGAGGTCGGAGCACCCTGAGGACTCTGAGGATCTTCACCACTGAGATCGCACTGGAGCTGCAGATGGAAACACACTGTGCATCAGTCAGCTGTTAGAGACTAGTTTCTTCCAGCAGGGGGCAGCACACATTCATGTTAAAGTACATTTGCTTTCTCACTCCAGCTAATTGTTTTTGAAATTATCTGCATGTATACTGATTTATATTACTAACTGTCAGTTGATAGATCAAGTTTATTTTCCACAAGGATCAACCTACAGACTGAAGATCCATCACAATCGAAGTTCTTTATGATTAAGCTCAAATTGAGCTTCTGTTTTGTTTTGTGCTTCTGTTCAGTTTTAAAGGTCAGACCAGCAGATTCTGTAGTGGCACCACATATACAACGTGGGAATTTGAATCAGATCTGCAGTTCAGCAGATTAAGTAATGATCTACGATAATATCCTGGTAAGGAAATCTGTGCATCTGTTTCATGGAAGATCATGAAACATCCAGAACATGAACTTGCTCTTTTCCTTTAAGGTTAAGGTTTTTCAACCTGATACTAATAAATTCTGAGGATCTGAATCTGAAATTTGGCAAATGAATAATATGTAATATATATACATATCTTTCTTAATATTAACACTTGAGTTCTTTTGATCCCAATCTGAACTATCCTATTTATATTTGACGAGAAAAATAAATCCTGCACTGGCTGGAGATGTTCCTGCCACCACCTCTTGGCTCATCCTCACATGACCTCACCATTAATACATACATATATATATATATATATATATATATATATATATATATATATATATATACTGTCTTAACATTTGTCCAGTTGCTGATGGTTAGAGGAAGATGTTTCAGATTTGGTACTAACTGCAGAAAGAATGAGACCAGTGAGACGCTGACAACCAGTAGATCCAACAAGTTAAACCAGTTTCTGCAGAAAGAGCCCTGATGGAGGAACGCTCCGTGGACCGTCATCTGATACACAGAGAATTAATGTTAACATTAAATGAAGACAATGAGAACAGGGAACACACAGTGACTTAAGGTGATTTTAATTTGACCTTTAGCAGGATCTCCACAGTGAAGATGGAGGTGAAGGCGTAGTCAGCATAACCCAGGATCTAGAAACAAACACAAAATTGATTATTAACATAAAGACAAAGAATAAACTCATTCCAGATTATGAATTCAATAGAAAATTCATTTCTCAGCATGACAACAGAAAAATGGCCACATGATCAATGTGACCAACATGTCCCATGTCAGAATCAATGAGTGGCAAGTCAAGAGCATTAAGTAGAAGTCAAGAAGTGTTAAAGAGCATATTGCAGGTTAGACCTCCCCTTGAACCAATGCTTAGAAAAATAATGTAGGAACAAGTTTTTCTTAAAATTATACATATACATACACTATTGAGGATTCTGGAGTTGTTTTTGTGAGAAAAATTTACTTCCGCATCTAAAAAAGCTGGACCGGAAGTGACGTAGGCAGAGGGAGAGCGGTAAATTTGAACAATAGGAAAGCAATTGATCTTAGTGCCGGTTCTGACCCTGAGGAAAATTTAAACATGTATAATTACACATACGACGGATCACAGCTGTATAACTAGGAGCACGTTATGTGCCCCAGAGAGCAGGGAGAGACCAGGGGGAGAATTAATGGCCAGAGGAGAGAGGTTGAGCTGTGGTGCCAGGAGAATCAGTGGAGAGTAGGGCAGGTGAGAGAGAGAGAGATGAACACTGTCCTGATACACCTTTTGCTTCTTCTACCACTGTAGACTAAGTTGACCAGACGTCCCAAAAAATTCGGGACAGTCCCGAAATCCAAGCAGTTGTCCCCAGTCCCGTCTTCATTGTCCCAAATATGACAGCAGAGGAGAGTCTGGAGTAGGCTAGTTATTGCCTTAACTTATCACGGTGGTCCTGCAGCAGCTCCTGCCGGCTGCACCCTGGCTATAGCTGCTCCTATGTTCATTATGGCTGTTGCAGGTTTTTAAAATGTGTACAACAGTGGAGCGAATTGATAACAGAATAATCTTCATTTATTATTGACAAGGACTCATGGAGGCTGGTGTCCTGGGACCTGATGAACACGCAGCTTGAAAAATGGGCATGTGGGTACAGTAAATAGAAAATATTTATAAAAATAAAAATAAATGACAGTGGGCACACTTTCCATTCAGCCTCCCCTCTTTAAATCTCCCACGAGGACAAGGCAGTATCTAGATTATAATCAATACAGAGCATATAAACATAGCAAGGCTAGATGGTGTTTGTTAGATAGTGAGCACTTAAAACTAAGTCATGAGGACAGACTAGGCTGATCTGGGAAATCCACGAAGCAACCTCTGGGACCCTTACTTGCAATATGCTGCAAGTAAGGGTCCCAGACCCTATAGAACGCATCTATTTTGGAGTGAAGCATGCATGTAATGTATTTACTTGGAATGCAGTCCATAACAATGTTGAGCCATGTTTTTTTTTGTTGGAGCAACATTCTTGATCCAGAAGAGTAGAATCTTCTTTCTAGCAGCAAAAGTCAGTATAATGAAAAGTCTCCTGTGTTTACTGTCAGTGATCCGACCATCCGGGAGACCAAGTATCAGGCAGGTCCATCCGTACTGAGACACCAAAAATAGCAGTCAGTTCGTTCACAATACTAGATCAATACCTTTGTAACTTCACACATGACCAGAGGCAATGAATATACCAGTCTCAGAATTGCATTTCCAGCAAAGCGGGGAAATGTTAGCATCCATTCTGTTCTTGACAACAGGTGTTATACGTGTGCAATGTACAATTCTGGACTGTATGGATTTGGTGTGGTTGCACTCAAAAATGTTCATGGCCTTGGACCAGACTTCCCACCAGACAACGTCATCTATAGCAACACCTACAGAGCTTGCTTGGTGGTTTGTGAGGTAAAAAGAGAATTAGAGTTCAGGGCTCTGTAAAAAAACAGTAATGCATTTGTTGTTAAGGAGCCTCCTCACATTATCACAGGAGTTCTGGCCCTTCACAAAACCAGTTTGGTCCTCTTTGACAATATGGGGCAGAACCTTCTCTAGGCGTAAGGCCAAGATTTTGGAGAGCAATTGTTGGTCAGAGTTAAGTAGGCCTACCGCCTGTATGAGGCACAACTATCCGGGCATTTTACTTTTTTATGGATGAGTGAAATATTGGCCTCCCTAAGGGATTGAGGTAGGATCCCATTTTCGAATGAAAGATTGAGCATAGACAGCAGAGGGTCTAAAAGAATACTGCTAAACTCCTCCAAATCCATCTGGCCCTGGGGCCTTACTGGACGGCATAGATTTCAAAGCAAGTAGCAAGTAGGTTTTTGGAGGCCACGGATGTTCCAAAAACAGATCTTAATATTATAATATAAATCACACATGGCCGTAAGGCACTATTTGCCATAGGGGCAGGATAAAGAGTCAGAGACGGTTACACTGACACGCATCCTGTATATGCATCCCATATCGAACATTATCAGATACATAGGATAGTTATATTTAGCAGGAATGGAAAACACCACACTGATACCCCACATAAGTCTTATACACGTGTCATGTCCTGAGCTTAACACAGGAACCTAACTAACCAAAGCAACAAATATACCACAGAGAAAAACAAATTAGGGGTCTTTCCCCAAATAAACAATGACTGTTCACCATACAAGCACCTTTCAAACTCACCAAGAGCAAACTGACAGCAAATGATGAATAGCGTACCAAGAAAACTAAAAGAGTCCTCCCTGTGGGAGTATCTCTTGTGCTCCGGCGGAATTTTCAACTGCTAGTAGCCCAGCCTCTGCTTCATCTAGCCGCTTGCTAGCGGCCTGGAGCTTTGTAGCATGCTTGTGGATAGTCTCGGCCAGAGGGCTGAGTTTTTCATCAATAACTTTAATAATGTTGGAAGTCATTACGCACATAGCTTTAGCAAGGGCAGGGTCGAGCCCCTCTGCGGTGTTAAATTCGGCCTGGTTGCCATCTTGTGTATCGCCGAGGGGCTCGGACAGGACTCCACCTCTGGTGGATCTTGCCATCTTGTCGAAAGACTGTGGCCAAAAGTTTTCCAGTGGCTTAAAGCGCTCGGTTGTTGTCAGGATAATGAGAAGATTAGCACCGAGCGGCATGGAGCACTGGCAAAAGCGTCTGCTCAGCTGACCGCCATCACGTCACCCCCTTGAAAAACATTTTAAATCCTCACTCACTGTTTCAAATGGTAATTTTTAGACAAGATTACGTGCATTTTGTTAAAAAGTATAACCTGCAATGTGCTCTTGAAGTCCCACATGTCAAGACCACCAAATTGTAAGTCAGGAGAGAGAACTACTGTCAAATTTAGATGAGAAAGTTACAGTTACAAAAACAATTCAAAAAAATACAGATAGGTCAAAACAGAGAGAGTAAAAAGTCGAGACAGATATGTCCCAAGTCATCTAAGTGGTGTCCTATAGTAAGACGAGAAAAGTCGAGTTAAATCCTTGTTGAAAAAGGTAACCCCATATCAAGACACAACACAACAAACCCCAAGTAAAGAAAGGGAAGTCCTATCAAGATGGAAATATCACGAGAGGGGACAGTTAGGTTTAAAGAGTCAAGAGAGTCAAGACATTAAAGCAACAAATCAAGACCAAACCAAAGTCAAGAAGGCTAGATAGGTAAGTCAACAGTGAGGACAGAGAGTCTAAGCTTTAGGTCAATCCAGAAAAGTCCAACAAAAGTCAGGCCAATCAAGAGAAGTCTCAAGTTCAAGTGATTTTTTTTTTCCCCCAAGTCAGATTTTTCATCCTGTGGGTGGTCATCAAGTCCAACCAGCTGAAAGGCAAAAGTCCAGTTTTTGTCACTTTTAACCTTTTTAGTTTGACACCTTGAGTCAAGTGGTTTGAGTCCAAACATCAATGTCAGTAACATAGACGGATGGAAATCAGTACAAATCAGCTCATGTTTCTTGTGTAGTCCTCTTCCTGTCTTACTTCATCTTAATGATTTTAACTTGTCACCTGATCATAAAACTTCCAAGATAAACAAGCTGGTGGGCAGATTGGCAGGGTCATCACAGGAGGTGGGCAGGTTTTTAAATAAAATATAGAGTTAACATCTGTGTGTGTATACAGTATGTGTGTTGATTGTATGTTAGAAGTCATTCTTTCCTCAGCTGCTTCTAATTGCTACGTCTTCCATGAAGACAGCTGCTGCAGAGTGTGTGTGTGTGCGCGTGTGTGAGCGTGTGTGTGTGTGTGTGTGCGTGTGTGCGTGTGTGCGTGTGTGCGTGTGTATGTCAGTCAGTTCTCAAGATCAGATAGTTAACTGGTGATCTCTCTATGCATTTTTTTCCTTCTTTAACCCGGTTAGTCACTGACCCAGTTCCGCTGTGTAATCTGCCAAAGCTCCGCCACCAGCTCGAACCATAGAGGTGTGTTGATGACATCACCAGTGACCTCACTGAGCCTCACTATGCTCTAACTGGCTCTGAATCAAAAAATAAGATTCAACCCCAGCCACCCAGAAACCTCAGGTTCAACCTCCCTCTTCTTTTAGCTTAACCACAATGCAAAACAATGCTAGTTTCTGAAGAAGACATGTAAATGTAACTGCAGGGACTCAGCCGTTGAAGTAACCTACATGAAACAGACAGTATGTTACAGACTACAACTGCTCACCCTACAGAATAATTAAAACCACTGTGTGTGCTGACTCACGGTATTCCTGAAGGAGTGGGCTCTGATTGGATCCTCGGCAGCCAATGAACAGCTGCTGAGGATGATGAAGACGAGGATGAGGTTGGTGAAGATGTGATGGTGGATCAGAGTATGACATCCCACGCGGATACTAGAGACAGAGATAGAGAGACATTGTCTGATGTCCAGAGCTACTCAGGAAAACCTCCCTCAGTCAAA